>JARFJB010001883.1:2710000-2880000 GCA_036346205.1 Vesta saturnalis
ATATTTCCATGATCTTTAACTGCAAAAAAATCTAAGCAAAAAAAAAACACGTAACATATAAAGGAGTCTTAATACGTTACTGTCCATTCCGGACATATGTACTGCAGAATTTTAAAATTTTAAAATTCAATTCAGTGCCTGCCTATAATAAAGGTAATAATAATAATTGTCTTCATTCAAAAAGTGTATAAATACAAATTTGAACCGCAAGGGGAAGTTCAGTTCAGTTCAATTTTCTGCTCTGCCACTTAATCCTTGAGATAATACAGAATATATAAATATTAACGCAGAACATGTCGCAAGGCAAATAAATTCATTTGATTAACAGTTTTAGCATTTAAAATAACTGTTTTTTAAATGCTACAAGACCCAGATGTTCTCTAAAAAGCGCAATTGAATTATACAGATTAGTAACATAAAATATAAAGCTGTGCTCAAATAAAGAAGCGTGGTAAACTGGTAATAAGGCCTTTAAATCTTAAATTTAAATTGTGCACACTTGTTCAAAATGTATTTTTTTTAATAAATATGGCGGAGTTTTAAAAAGAATGATTTTATTAAAGAAGCACTCTATATGTGAAACCTATTTTCCATATTTTTCCATATTAAAAGTGGTTACGTTTTACACTGCATCAAAAGTAAATTAAACTAGGTTTGTATTATTGCCGTATTAATGTTATAAATGGCAGTTGTGTATGTGTGAAGTGTGTAAAAAAGTGATATTCAAAAGAATATTTACACCAAAACTCATGGTATAAAGCACCACTTTACAGACTAGATACATAAATTACTGTTAGACTGTAAGCATTAATTAGTATTTTATATACTTGAATACATTTAAAATTTGCATAAGTTTAAAAACACATTATCTAGAGAAAGGCAGTAAACATGTTGTTATCGCGTTTTTAGGCAAATCTATATTACAATCTCTCATATAAAAGAAGTTGTTTTAATAAAATTAATGTTTACTGAATCATTTTCTCCAAGTAAAAATATGTCGCACGTCAGTTTTGGGTGGCCTGTACATATACTATACCTAGTGTAAATGTAAAATTTGGTCGATAAACGTTGATCCTTTGGGGCTTCATAACTCATTACTTTCTCCAAACTATCGAACTTTTAATATCACTTGTCGAAACTGATTTGAAATGTAAATATAATTAATTATTATTATTATTATTATTATTTTATTATTATTGTTATTATTAATGTTTATGATTTATTTTACAGGGTTCTTTGTAAACGTTCGAAAATTATTTTTAATTGGTTGGATGTTAATTTATAAAAGTTACAGACAAATCAAGTTGTTAAATTCATTTTCACACTATGGAAGTGAATAAAATATTTATTTCAGTAATAAAATTATAATATTGGTAGATAGGGATACAATAAATAAACAAAACGCTTAGTTATTTTTACCCAAAGTACCGTGTGTTCATTAATTTTCACTTTGTATAAATTTATTAAAAATTACGCTAACAATAAATATCTCATACATTTACTTTTTAGGAAATATTCATGTATTTAAAAAAAGGAAAGGCCACATCCGTGGATACTTCTATCCTGTTGTTACTTTATTAAGAACTCGGTAAGAGTTTGATTGCTATCTGTTTGTTAAGAAAGTCTATTATGTGCTTTCAATACAATGTGTCCTACTGTTATGTTATTTGTCAATTCTTTTTAGCTTTGTAAAATGACGGAGTTTAATAACTAACATTAATGATTGAGGTTAAATTTGGGAATGAATTGGTGAAATCTTTTGTAAGTTTAAAGGTCATTTGTAATGATTTGTAAAAATATAATGTGTTGAGGTACAAGTGAGACATCCAGAGAATATTCTTTTCTAATGATATATCCTAATTGAATGATCAACAATGAACAAATGTATTATAAATAATGACATTATTGTTCTTTCCATAGTAGTCTTAGAAGATAAAAACAATGAGTGATCGATGCACTGAATTAACATACGGAACGTGTTTAAGTCATGCTGCTTTTTAATAGTAAATGAAGGCAAGAATCGCCAATTTTAATAAAATGTGTTAATTTAAGAATGTTTAAGATAAGAATATTATCATGTTTAGTATCATTGATTTCGCTGTACACATTTCTGTAATACTCCAGTTCTAAATGTAAGTAAAAAATCTGATGTGGCAGCACATGACTTAATAAACCTTGTGTTGCTTTAGCAAAGAGTACCTACACAGGGCAGAGCGATTAGTACTGTAGTATTAGTATTAATCCGTCCCCTTGGTTTTTAACTAATTATCTATCAAAAACATTTACCCAGTTAACACAGAACCGATAGAAAATAAATACATATCAATTTCATATTTTGGAAAAATATCAGAAAAAGTAGCTCACATATTACAACAGAACAAAAAGTACAATGTAGCTTTTTCAAAACTAATACCAAATGTTTATTTAATGCGAAAGATTCAACTAACGACATTTTGAATTTTTTTTATAAATTGAACTGCACATTCTGTAATTCTGTTTATATTGGACAAACACTTAGAAACTTTCATATTAGATACAATGAACATATTAGATGTTACAAATATAAACACACTGATAAATCAAATTATGCCGAACCTTTAACCTTATGACTTCACAAAACAACATCAAATTTTTACATTTTTGTAATCAAAAAGACACAAAGTTGTTTTGGAAGCATACGAAATTTATAAGTATAAAGTACCTTTAGTAAACGAACAAGTTGATCTTATAGACTCATCTTTAACAGATATTTTAAATATGTAGTTATAATTCAGGCGTTTTGCCTGTATATTATGTGATTGTGCTTCCTCAAATTGGAGACATATTAATGTTTAGTCTATATAATACCCATATTATAACTGTGGAAATAGGCCGATCAACTCAACTCAATACATGTTTGCTACCAAATGAAGTGTGCACTTAAAAAGTAAAGTGATCATTCGTTTTCTCCATGAATCAGATATTTCAACAAACATATTTAATCGAACCAATACGATGAATCCTTTACCATGCTAACGACAAATATGGTAATTGAAAATTTCAGTTGTCACATCGCAACAATACGATTATCCTGTTTGTCAATAAAAATGGACCAATAAAATGGCAGATTGAAAATTAAAATAAAACAAAACATTCGGATTTACACAGATTTGACTGAAAGAGAAGCAACGTCAAATCGTTATGAGATTGAACACCTAATACAGGAGCGACTAGACACCTTCTAAAATTGAGGAAACCCGAGGAAGCAGAAGTTATAAGCGATACCTAGAAGTTCAAAAGTATGTGGAATAGGCAGCTGGTATAAAATCAACAAGAGGCACTCTTCGCTTTCGACTTTCCGTAGAATTCCCATGCTTGTCTAATCACCAAAGAGTAATTTCTCTCCACTCTTAAAGCGAATAAATTAAAGGTAGAGCAGAAACCACAATAGCTGTTATGACACCAAAGATTATTTCTGATTATAGTAATAAATGAGAATGTAAGTCTCGTAAACCAACAACATTGCCAGATAGCTACAATAGCTCTATGCAAACTACTAGCAATCCAGAATGCATTGCTGTATGGCCAAAACTCAGGATTATACATCAAGAGTTTCTGATCTTGGGGATTTACAGGCGTTGTGAAATACTTAGGATTGTTAAAGGTGTTTTACTGCCACACATCTGCGCCATAGGAAAAGGTGATTTAGTAGTCCTAAGTACAAATTAAGTGAACTTATCTCTCAGGCACGATGTGGCAGGGCACTTTGAGAGGAGCAACAGTAACCTCATTATAGAGTATGACTTAATTGTAAAGAAGGAAATCATTCATTGAATACTTCAAAAGTACAAACCAAGAAATACTCTTCCAACCTACTTCGTAGTTAGCCGAAGTCAAGTTGATAAGTTTTTCCACAAGCAACCGTGTCAGATCATGGGGTGATTTTCTTTAAAATCAACGTTGGGAGTGTTGTCCCAAAGGAATATTGCAAACCCAACATTACGGATATACTTACACAAACGTCAAATTAGAATCTAAGCGGATCTTGGCTACCTATACTTAACCTTCTGTAGGGCTTCTGCAAATTACATGATGTCGATGTATCTTATAAATAGTAGTATAATATCCCAGTGAAACTGTTACAATTAATTAAACTACTGAAATGTAAGCGACAAAAGGCTATTGTGATTTAAAAATTAGATCTAGGTAACAAAACGTGCCTGTTAATCTTTCTTTAAAGGTGAATTTCAATACAGCCTACTTTGTCATGGTTAACATAATAGTCAATTCATTGAGGTTCATTTTTCATTCCAACTTGTTCCTGATTAGGGTATGCTTTGGTATTCGTTTTTATAACGGTATTGATTTTGTCAAAATTAGTACTTCTAGAAGTAGTAGTACTTCTAAACCTAGAAGTGCCATGTTGCCTACTTTTTTATTTACCCCAACAAAATTAACAAATATAATTTGATTATTAGTTTGTACATAATAATAAAATTCGGTGTGTGTTGTTTCAGGTTACGATAAATTGCCTCACGCTGTGAAACTTTTCTCCTCGATGAGGCATTAACAAAATTTCCCAAGATTGCTAGAGCCCGTCTAATCAAAACTGATTTAGAATTAAGTGTATATTAGACTAAAACTTTTGAGGTGCAGAAGCATTTGATGAAGACATAGCCCCGTAATCAATGCGATTCAAATTATTTTAATATGAAATGTAATGTTTAGTAAAATTACAGAACCATTGCATGACTGACAACAGGGTGGGCGCCTATATAAAAATTATCTACTTGCATTAAATACAAGCTTCGTCGCTCGCTGAGGATTAGTAATTACATGATTGGAATATCCAATGTAATAATTACAACGACCAACTACAGTTTGCGAAGGAGAGGGAGAGGAGAGGGAGGGAGAGGGAGAGGGAGAGGGAGAGGGAGAGGGAGAGGAGAGGGAGAGGAGAGGGAGAGGAGAGGGAGAGGGAGAGGGAGAGGGAGAGGAGAGAGGGAGAGGGAGAGGGAGAGGGAGAGGAGAGGGAGGAGGGAGAGGAGAGGGAGAGGAGAGGGAGAGGGAGAGGAGAGGAGAGGGAGAGGAGAGGGAGAGGGAGAGGAGAGGGAGAGGGAGAGGAGGGAGGAGAGGGAGAGGGAGAGGAGAGGGAGAGGGAGAGGGAGAGGGAGAGGGAGAGGGAGAGGGAGAGGGAGAGGGAGAGGAGAGGAGAGAGGAGAGGGAGAGGAGAGGGAGAGGGAGAGGGAGAGGGAGAGGAGAGGGAGAGGGAGAGGGAGAGTGGCTGTTGTGTGATTTTATTTCAAATACAACGGGAGTTAATGTAACGGGGTTTGAATGTACTAAATAGGAAACGATAGTAAAAATGTAATTATTTAGCTCAGAGTAATATTCACGCAAGATATATTTGAATTCAACCACCATTGGCGAAGAAATTGATCTAAATCGGCACAATTACAGATGAGAGCAATGTGTAAATATTGGGTGCACAGTGGAATAAATTAAATGAAAAATGTCAGTGGTAAACTATAGCTGAGAACTAGGATTAGTGGTTTTAGTGAACTGAAAAATATTGAGTAAAACGTTCAAATGTGGTTAATTTTATAGATTGAATTGAGCTTTACGGTATAGTTTTTGCTTACCTTTGTAGTGAATATATTTAGTTATTGCTTGACTTATTCATTGTTCATACTGACCAGCACAAGAGTTAATTCACAATTCGTATTCACGTGTTCGATATAATGAGAGTAGATATAAAACTGGTTTTGATTTTGTGTACATGTTGTTGGAAAGTATATAAATTTCATTTTGTGTAAATTAATTCCATTAATAACTATCGATTTTTGTATTTAATTATCTTTAATAAAAGTTTACTTTTTGAGGTTGAGCATCCTGTTGAAGGTTTGAAACTTTTGTTCGTTCTTTTGAATGTTTCAGATTAAAAATTTCGGAATATAATTTAAAAATATTTAACATTATATATGTAATTAAACTCAAATTCAGTGTGAGTGTACTCAATTAACGCTTTATCGTGACGTTTTGTACTGATTTAGAGATACAGGTTTCAACTTCACGTTCCTGGTTTGGTTTATAGTTTAACTTAAGACACTGAAGTAGGTTTTGTTTTAATGAAGGGATTGCTTTGATAATTTAAAATTTTACGAATCATTTACAAGTTAAGTTATTTATTACGGAATTTCTAGTTTATTGTTTGAGAATTGCTCAATTAACACATTTTCAGTTAATATAGGTAAATAACACTCTTCTGGAATTATACCAACATATCTACAACTGTTGGCACCTAGGCGGCTTTACGCATTAGTTGATTGTATCTTTTCAGTTTGGTGTTAAAACCGTTGTTTTAGTTCAATATTTTCTCCGATACGCTGGTTATTAACCGTATTTAAAGTTTTAAAGTTACGGAGTAGGAAACGTGATCAAATATCTCCTACACATATCTGAGTTAAATACAATGCGGAAGGTTACCGAATGAAGACGATAATCATAAATAGTTTATAACTAATTAAGAGGACCATCTTCAAGCAACCTACGTTATCTAACGATGATAAAGACACCAGTTTTACTATTTTCGTAGATTTACTTAGAACAAATATTCTTTGTACTAAATATTACAGTAAGAAAGTGTTCAATGATTAATCTATTTAGTTTGATACATGGGAGTAAATGCTATATGAAGTGTAGGTGTACACAATTAATTTTGTATTAATAATAATAAATCAATAGAATTAAATCATTACGACCAAAACTAATTATGTAATAATAAAAGAAAATACAATTTATCGAATGTTTGTGAAACTTTAGCTAATAATTCATTGAAATCAAATTTTATGGTTCAGAAGTTAATCAATCGGAATTTTTCTGTTTACTGTATAACTTTTTGAATGCTTGAAGTATGAAATAGGTTAAAATTTTTGCAGGTATGTATAAATGTACAAATATATTTTTGATGTTCATCGATCTAGCAACCGTGTCAACCAAAAAACACTTTGTTATTACTATTATAAAGTATGTTAAGGAATATTGCCATACAACGGTCGAGACACGTGCTTACACAATTTAATGAATAAAATGGATAAAAGTTTCAAGATCCGTAATGGCCAAGAAAGAACTAACCGGTTTTAGTAGTTTTATGTGCATTTATAGCAATCAATAATTTATGTCATGTTACAACCGTTTATAAAGGAAATTTAGTTCACCAAAAGGAGGTGAAAGAAGTTGCATTAACAGCAATCACCTACAAAGGGAACATTATTCGGTATAACCTATAAACACGTTTTATTGTCAACTACAAATTAATTGAAGGTTTAATTTACCTATTATTAGTAAAGGAATGCAAGGCCTACCTTTCATCGCAAAATAAAAGTTTTGATCAAAATTTGGGTTACTTTTACTTTTAACATAAAAATGACGATACTATCTAATGTTAATTTAACAAAATTCTAATAATTACGATCTAAAATGCTTGCATTCTGCTTTAATTATAACATTAGTGAAGTTATGAATTTGAAATTAACTGTCTGTTCACTATATCATGATTAATGCATTATGTATTGCATTGTCTTGCCATTTTACGGTGAAAGTGCAATCACATTCTTTAAAATTGATACTGTATAAAACATGCAGTGACAATAGGCCTTTTTGTACAAATAAAGCAGAGATGACTTTATAAAACTAGAAATTATCTGATCCTAAATTTAACAAATATATTTTTTTGGTGCAAATTCAAGTCTCATCAGGATATTACAAATTGAGATGTAAACTAACTTCATTTATACTTTTCATCTTATTTCTTTATATGTGAATAAGTGTTATACTTTCCGTAAAATGATGAGAGTATGTGAAGTTTTATTATTAATTGAATGTTGCTTATAGATTAAATATTGGATGTTTATGATTAATGGCGTGGCGCAAGTTTAATAAAAGACCACTTTTTATGAAAATCGTAGCCAAGAAATTTCATGTAATTATCCCAAATCTTCCCACTAAGGCCAGATGAGTGTTAATTTTACAATGAAGATAGTTCAGTATCAGCCTAAAAGTCTCTTCCAGGACAAAAAGTTACCCATGAGAGAAAATATTATATAATGTGCCTCGGGCTGAAACTTCAAACAGATTCGATACACATAGTACTTAATAAGAAAATGCAGGAAATTGGAAGACTGTACTATCGAAGTGAGCAGTCAGTGTAAGATCCGTCAAAATACAAATGGATTACAAACCTTCCCCCTACATACCGAGTATTTACTTATTTTGGTGAAAAGTATTATCGCGTAATAAAGTTGCGATCAAAAAAAAGTTACTAACAAAAGTTGCCCAAATCAAAGAAATGGTTCAAACTTTGCACTTCGTTGCAAAGTTTGCATAATTACAGGAATTAAAGGAATCGTATTGAGGATGGATTAAAAAAATATCTGGTGTGGAACAACACATTACTAATGTTTAATAATACTAATTCTTAGGATAATTATGTAACCTCTTTTTTAATAGTTTCATAACGAAAATAGGCAACATTGTAAAAACAAGAAAAATAATCTCAGATAGACGTTTAAAATTCCATGTCAGATAGAGGTTAATAGATTCTATCTACAGCCGCCCGCTTCTGTAAAAATATCGATAATGCAGTTTAAGCATTTTAGATCTTATATAATTAACGTTTAATGCATTTTGTATTCGTATTAAAATACTTTATATAGAAAACTTATGTGAAATTAAATTGCCTTTAAAAAATATGTTTTCACATTCTCTTATAAAGTTCATAGTTATTTAGACTGACCCTAATCACCCCCCTTTTCGCCGTTGGTTTTCTCCCAGAATCTCAACTCCAGGAGAAATAAAATGAAGCTTAAATACAAAACTTCAAGTACATATGTATTATGTATCTGAAGTTATCGTGAATACTAACACACATACGGGGTCGGGACAACACGACGAATGGCCACGACGCCTAGACGATTTTTTGAAGAACACTTCGCCGACAGTACCCACATCGCCGACAAGTATACAAGAGACACTAAGCCAAATGTGACCACAGCGCCAGATATTAGGAAAAAAATTAATAGTGACACTACTCCGATAGTACCCACACGGACGACGAGTGTACAAGGGACACTTCGCCGAATTTTTCTCTCAGGCGCTCGTTAGGTTAAGTTAGGTTAGGTAAGGTAAGGTTAGGTCCCTTGTACACTTGTCGTCGATGTGGGCACTGTCGGCGCAGTGTCCTTTGGCAATGTGGGCATGGTCGGCGTTGTCTCACTTGCACACTTATCAGGGATGTGGGTACTGTCGGCGTAGTTTCCCTATTAAATATTTTTCTAATAGTCGGCGTTGTGGCCACGTTCGACTTAGTCTCCTTTGTACACTGGTACACTGTCAGCGTAGTGTCCATCGACGTAGCGTCCCTAGTTGGATATAAGGACCATCAAAAACGTGTCGGCGTTGTGGGCATTCGGCGTGTGTACACACACACACACACACACACACACACACACGCACGACACGACACGCACGCACGCACGCACGACACGCACGCACGCACACCACGCACGACGCACAGCACGCACGACACGCACGCACACACCACGCACGCACAGCAACGCACGCACGCACGCACGCACGCACGCACCACACACACACACACACACACACACACACACACACACACACACCACACACCACACGTACGCGCACGCGCGACGACGCTCACTGTTTTCATTTCTTATATCCGCTGGATTGTTCTTGAGCCGATACTGAAATTTCTACTAGTACATACTTTCTTTCCCCTCGAAAAGCTGTGCGGCAAGAGCGTGACTAACAGTTATTGATATATAATATATATATATATATTATATATATATATCAGAGCAGCTGGTACCTAAATACTCTTGCATTGCATATGATCACAAATACTAAAATCTCACTCAGAGGAACCATAGTTTCATCTAACGAAAAAGATATCCGAAATATGTTTAGCAGACTCCGCATATTTGATTGTTTCTTTGTTCACAGAACAATTTTAACCTACTATAAACTACATGTTTTTTATTTTAAACACGGTTTTATTTAAAAAACTACACTATAACTGTTTTAAATTATATCACTAAATGTTATCACTAGTTTTGGTTGTTTTAAGTTATCCTAATTTTTTTTTCTATTTTGCGTTTATATTATGTTCTTTATATCTCAAGGGAAGTTATTTGTTATTGTTCTTGTTAGAAATGCATGTAATTAATATACATTTGCAATCTAAATCCATATCTTCAAAGTTGAAAATGTTTCAATATAAAACACGCGCACATGCACACACGCGCGCGCGCGCACGCGCAACCACTGTGTAGTTCCACAAATATAATTAGTATAATAACTGAGCAACATGTGTTTGTTTCGACTAATACATAGTTATTTCAGGCGTAATTAAGGCTAAAATTAAATACACACGAACATGAGTGGACAATAATGAGCAACTTTAAAAATTTTGAAAGAGATATTTAAAAAATATGTCTTTGGATTGAAAAAGATAAGAAATAACGAACGTACAATATAATATAGGTGTCACTTACAAACAACTATGACATTTATAATATTTTCGGGGAAAAAAAAACGCAAACATCAATAGGAATAAACAAAAATTTTTTGTTGTTTCCATGTCAACATGTAGCCGGTTGACTTGATAAAAATAAAAATTAAATAATTTTTTTCAATTTTCCCTAATAATTGGAAAACGGTAAATTTTAAAGATAGGACACCTTACATAAACTGACCTTAAATTTTGACGATAAATCCGAAAACGGTATAAAAATGTGGGTATTTCATTTGAAATAAGCTAGTTATTGAGGTTTGAAATCATGCAACTTCGGATGAATATCTCGGGGATTGTAGAAGACTTTTTTAAATTAAAATAGGTCAAAACGTAGCTTATTAGGTTTTATTAGAGCCCCAGAACACCGATTCCGAAATTCGCAAAGGTCAGGGTACAGCTCCGATTTTTGTGGAACCCCGCAGCTGTCACAATTTTTATATTTTTCCAAATAATTCTAAAACAGTAAATTTTTAAGATCAAATACCTTAAGTTAATATGAAAATTTGACGATAAATCCGAATATGGCAAAAATATTGGGTAGTTCTATTTGTGACTACCACACTTTTATAACGCACCCTGTATAATGGAAAATTATTTAAAAATACGTACCTCTTAAACACCAAAAACTTTGATAGGAAACATTTCCTTCTAAAACTCATATTTACTGAGATATCGCACTTTGACGCACTAATGAGCAACCTTGAATATCATTAATTACGTGAGCAATATTTCGGTATGTTCTGAAAGATATGAAGGAAACAAGTGCAAAAGTAGTGGTTTAATTAAAGTCAAATTCATGTTTAATTAAGATGATTGAATAAACATCGTCATGGGGAGTTATTAGAGCAATTAAATTCATCGGCCTGCTTCTTTTACACAACTAAAACAAAACACGTCTATTTATATTTTAACACAATTGTAATACAAGGGAGTATACAGTAATTTCCTCTTTTGTGTATAATGTCGGTCGTAAAGACAGATGAATGGTCATTTTAGTTATTCCCCTAGATGTGGTGATAAAAATCCATGTTCTTATCATAAAAGTTTTATTAAAATTGGCAAGTTGTTTTAATGAGAAACAATGTTGAAATTTTGAAATTTTGAAATAAACAATCCAACTTTTCTCCAATTAATATAAAAGGCTTGAAACATCCTCTTTCATTAGAATTCCAAATATTATAAATTTGTTTTTTCACGTTTCTTCATGTTTTAAGTCCCCTTATTACAGAAAGGACAAAAGAAATTTTTTGCGTCCGTCTTTCCGTATATATGATAACACAAAGAGTTCACTCATCAATCTGAAAAAACCATCCATTTGTTTAGAATAAAAATGATGTATCACATTTTTTTTAGAATACGAGCTGTTGTCTTCACTTTTCCCGTCTGTCCGTCCATCTTCACTTTAACAAATTGAACTACTCCTGAGGACAATAACCTAGCGTGTTGAAACTTTTTTACAGGTGGGTTATAACTGTATTATTTTCCTAAGGGCTTTTAAGACGTGTAGATGCATTGCCACGTTTTGAGTTGAGCATTTGTCTTCCACATTGAATGGGAAAATAACTAAAACCATTGCTAGGTTGTCAAGAACTAAATTTTACGGTTTTACCATGTTGGTTATCCTTTAGAACCAATAATGTCCAAAGCCTTTATCTATGCACCATTATTTTGTGTAAGGGCAAATATGAAGTTTTATAGTATCATCGTTTCGGACCTGTGGCGTTCAAAATCCTGATTTATGCACCAATTTCATGGAAAAACAGCCAAGAGTATTACCTCAGTGGGAAAGAACTTTATAGTATAACGGTCTTGCTCACTTGAGATTGGTGATGTCAAAAATCTTTATTCTTCTACCAATTGGCTAGGATTAGTATCTTGAGATATTAAATCGGGCTATAAATACTTTAACCACCCCTAAAATAATAGAAATCTTCCAATTCATAACTCTTCGAACGATAACCATAGTGTTTCAAACCTATTATGAAATTGGCAGAGTCACCCTGTGTAGAAATTATAGTAGAAAATCGTGATATTCATAGTTTCATTGTATGATTTTATTGAAGATATATTCAGTTATGAAGTTTGGGATGCACTAATTTAGTCCTGTTTTTATGGCGTATTTGACGCTATTTGTGTTCCGTTTTATGGTTATTACGTTTTTTTTGTATGAAGATGAAATTTTAAAATTTCGAATACGTTTGTCGCGTGTTTTAAACATCGGATAATGCTATTATTAGGCAGTTCTTTGGAAACGGACCTATGTGTAGAGGAGCAGATAGTGCCGTTCAAAGGGAGTCTAAATATAAAACAATACGTAAAAAATAAGCCCAATCCCTGGGAATCAAGATTTTCGTTCTATGTGGGCGTAGTGGTACCATGTACGATTTCTTCATATACCGAATTTAATCAATTACATTTGGACGTCAATAGCTTGGATGGTACAACTGTTCTAAAATTAGCAGATAGGATTACTCAACCAAATATTCAGCAATATTTCGACAATTACTTCTCCAATTATAACATATTACAAACTCTTAGAAACAGGTTTATTTATGCTAGCGGTACAGGATGCGTGGATAGATTTTCAAAGCCACCCTTTTCAGTCGACAACAGTATGGATCGTGGTTTTTTTGAGGAAGTAGTAAGTGTCGATGGAGAAGTAATAATGACAAAATTGTTTGATAATAAACCAGTTATAATGGCGTCGAATTACATGGTGATCGGTAATCTTGACAGTTGCAGACGTTGGGATAAAGTTGCTAAAAAAGAATACAGGTCCCAAGACCAGAGGTGATTAAAGATTATAATGCTTGTGTGGGAGGAGCAGACAAATTAGATTTTTTGGTCACCATTTATACAGCATTTATCTGCTCAAGAAAGTGGACACTTCGGATGTTTACTCATGCGATAGATTTAGCCTGTTCAAATGCCTGGCTAGAGTTCAAGAAAAAGGCTACCATACTAGGAACCCCAAAGAAATTTTTTTTGGATCTAATTCATTTCAGGGCATACATTGCAGGAGCTTTAATAAAGGCGACAAAGACTCCTTCACGGAAAGGAAGACGTCCACTGTCTGACCGCAATTCATCCTGCACTACGCCCACTACGAGTATAACAAAAAAATTCAGAGTAGGAGTACGACCAATCAACGAAGTCAGATTTGACAATATAGCTAATTTTCCTGAAGCTGACGTTAAAGATTTTGCAAGCAAATATCCGGGCTGCAAGGCCACAAGGCCAAGAGTCGTACTTTTTGTACTAAACGTTTGGTACATTTATGCCTGACAAAAACTGCAACTACTTTCTGAGATATCATATTAAACAAAAATGTACTGTAACAAAAATTATTATTTACTTTTGAACCTATTCGTTCACAACAAAAACTTATAATAATTCAAAAATGTACGGTATTTATTTTGTTAATAAATCAAACATACTGAATGTGGGTACTAAGTTGAATTCCTATACCATTCACTCACGCTGTCCAAGTCCGTGGGCACGATTTAGTCAAAAAATGGGCTATCTTATAGAGTTCTAGTCATCAAAAACTTGCAAAAAAAATCAAACATGTAGTACTCAAACTTTCACATTTTTATTTACAAAACAAAATATTCGTGAGTGAATGGGTCTAATATGATACTAATATGTCAAGGCGACAATTCGTCCCGTATTATACGTGATACTCTCTTTTTTAAACACACCATTTCGTATATGTAATTATTTTAATAAATTGGGCAAAGTTTCGTATTTTAGAAGTAGTCCCTTTTTTATCCCATTCCCGACGATTCATTGTTTAGAAAGAATTAATCAAAGTCCAGAAAGTACGAAAAAAGATAGCGCAACCTTCAGACAAGACAAAACAGGATGACGTCACAGGTTTCACAATTTACAAGACTTTTCTAGCATTTTTGTCGACTTAAGTAAATAGTGCGCAATCTCGCTTATGAGGTAGTATTAAGTATCAAGTCTAACGGGAAAAGAATTTGCTTACGACGATGTCGTATACCTGTAGAAAATAAATATACCGGTACGTGTAAATAAATAACTGTTTTTAAATAAATAATCGTTACACTGTAATGTGTATCTAGAACGGTAGAAAATCAGAAGATGCCAAAAAGAAAGTGTGCACTTAACAGAGATTTGGAAAGTGAATATCCAGTTATTAAAAAGACAACCTCATATTGTAGTCGTCTTTTTTTCGAAAGGATACATTTCGAAATGACGAACAAAAGCTTGCTGCGATTGAATATACTTGGTCATGCCACAACGTGATCCACAATCAGACATTTAGTTCCATGGAAACAAAAATTTGCATGTACTAGAACCAAATCTGAAAGTATTGTGTGTAACATTCTACAAAAACAATCATTAAGCTCCATACAAAAAGATCTTGGAACGGTCAATTTTGTAACAGTCTATAACGATTGTTCAAATCATGGAAGCGACAAAAATTTGTCCTATACTATAGTCTATCTAAACCTCCAAACTCAGTACAGGTTCTCTCTCTTTTACTATCTTTAGTGATTTCTAAATAACGGTATCCTTGTTCTTCATACCGATGTTGTCAAACGGAAAATGTAATTTAATAACCAATCAATATCAACTCTGTGTACTGGCAAATTTATTGCTTGCTTCTTCTACGATACTTATTAAGCTAACTCCATTTATTAAAAATCGTTCTTTTCAGAAGGGTTACATCTCATTCACGCGTCTTATAAGGTAATGAATAATTTCCATAATTGTATTATTGAGGTTATTTTGTAGAATTTCGTATCATATGGAGATGGAAGCAGAATGTGTCCTGCAAACATAAAACCACATAGTGGAAAACACTTCAGCCGTAAGGAGAAATGTCTCATTAAGAATGTACTCAATTATTTCTTGTCTACAATGAACGTTAGTGCAGCTGTTACAGAAGTCAGCAAAGCTTTATGTTGCACAGAGCCTAGTATCTATGCTATCAAAAAGGAACACCAAACCGGAACAGTAGGTAGTCCGAAAAAACGCATGAAACGAAAAGGTGCACAACTCAATCATCGTCTTCATGTATATGACCAGAATATACAGTCCATTCCACCAACGATGAATAGTATCTCTTCTTCCATTAATGGTAATGATGATCTACCAAATTTTAAACCTCTTAAAAGACATTGGTTTTGAGTTTCAAAATACGCGACGCAAGAGTATCCTTGTTGAACGTGATGACATTATAAGATGCATCAGAAAGTTCCGATAAGAAGGTACTTAGCCTTTTTATCCGATCTCTAATTACATGTTTATAAAATAATGTCGTATTTCGCATAATTAACAATGTTCACTTTTTAGGTAAATATATTATATACACCGATGAATCGCGGGTTAACGTGGGGTACACAGTTAGTAAGGCATGGTGTGACACCACTATTGAAAGTGTTCGGCAGGCATTCGGTCAAGGGTTCAGTACAGGTTTAAAATCACCAAGTGGTCTTGGACCCCGATTTGACTTAGTTCACGCTGGTGGCGATAATGATTTTATTCCTGGTGCGAAACTTACTTTCCTCTGTAAAAAGAACACAGCCGATGTGTACAATGAAATAGATTCAAACACTTACGAGATAATATTGCAGAGTTTGTAATCAACCTTACAGAATTATCATCCGAAGACCTAGAAATCAATTCGAGCGATTAAACTGTATTGAAAAAAAAAAATTATTACAAGTTTCAACATTTACTAAAATATGAGGTGTGGCTATTGAATCAAAATAAAATGTTTTACAGCGTCAGCCTCGTTATTTAATACTTAATAGCCACACTTCCTATATTATATCAATATAAAATGTTGACAGCGTCAGTCTCGTGATTGAATAAACATCGTCATGGGGAGTTATTAGAGCAATTAAATTCATCGGCCTGCTTCTTTTACACAACTAAAACAAAACACGTCTATTTATATTTTAACACAATTGTAATACAAGGGAGTATACAGTAATTTGTTCTTTTGTGTATAATGTCGGTCGTAAAGACAGACGAATGGTCATTTTAGTTATTCCCTAGATGTGGTGATAAAAATCCATGTCCTTGTCATAAAGGTTTTATTAAGATTGGCAAGTTGTTTTAATGAGAAACAATTTTAAAATTTTGAAATAAACAATCCAACCTTTCTCCAATTAATTTAAACGGCTTCAAACATCCTCTTTCATTAGAATTACAAATATTATAAATATTGTTTTTCACGTTTCTTCATGTTTTACAGAAAGGACAAAAGAAATTTTTGCGTCCGTCTTTTCGTATATATGATAACTAGAGTGAGGATTTTATGCAAAATGCATATCCCTTATTTTTTAGAGTTGAAGAATATCGTTTTGTTTTTAGACGAATTGCACTAAATGCAATCATTTGACATTAATTAATTTTGCATATTTTGCATATTTCGCCAAATACTGCATATATTGCAATTTTATGCATATTTTGCCTTTTATTCATAATTAACATATATTTCGCATTTTTCTATATCTTCCAAATTCGCTTTAAAATGCATTATTCTAACTTATTTTAAATTTTGTTATTGTGTCTAACTAAGAAATGTATTTTTATATGAATAAGACAGGTTTGAAGAAAGATTATTACCTGCAGTTAAGTGCAACGTTAATACTTCCGGATTATGAAGTTTCAATGCCGCTATTTCGTAGTATTTGAAAATTCCAATGGTACCTAAGATAGTTAAAGCATTGATTGAGAATTCCGCAATCAAGGGTTAAAGTTATTTGGACTTTTTAAGGTAAGTGTTTAGTTAGTTAATCCTTCTTGAAAATAATTTAAGAGTAACGGACAAAATGCAAAATTTTAAACATTCTTTGGGCGAAGACGTAACTGAGTGGTACGGCTTTGTTAAGTGAACTTCAAGATGACGAAAGTTAAAAATAGTTTAGTTCAAGTATGGATAGAAAATATATCCGAGCTACGTCTGGATGATGAAAAAGTGTTTTGCATAGCCTGTGGAAAAATAGTAAGTACCATTACATATTTTAATTGATTTCGGAAATTAAACCCTTATTAATTGATGTAGGTTATTGAATTCACCGTTTTATCAGTTTTAAACGGAATTAGATACTTATTTTTAAAATTAATTTTTCCTTAGATCATGTGCGAAAGGAAATCTCAAGTTACACAGCATATTGAAACCTCTCTTCATAAAGAAAATTAGAAACATTTAAAAAACAAAAGTTTGTCAGACACCTTTGCGCCAGTCGTTGTTTCAAGAAACGGCCAAAAGAAATGCACAAGAGGAATTTAATTTCGAATTGTGTAGTGCACTTGTTAAAGCCACTATTCCATTAACGAAATTGAAAATCCTAGTTTTAGGTCATTTTTAGAAAAATTAGTAAAAAGCAAGTGCCAGATGAAAGCACGCTTCGAAAAAGGTATATTAATGATTTATATCTTGAAACTATGGGGCATATAAAGAAAATTACAAAAATAAATATCTTTATTTTATAGTAGATGAAACTACAGATTGTTGCGGGGATATGTTGCAAATTTAATGATTGGTTATTTAAGTGAGGCGCAGTCTAGTATATTATATTTAATCGCTTCCAAAGTTCTTGAGAAAACCAATCATGCAACAATAGTTCGCTTTATAAACGAAGCTTTCATGCAATTTTTATTCTTGATATTATTGCAAGAGATAAAATAGTTTTAATGCTGTCTGATGCACCACCGTATATGGTAAAAGCTGGACAGCAATTAAAATTATTTTATGAAAATTTAATACATGTAACATGTCTCGCACATGGTATTAATAGAGTTGCAGAAACAATTCGTAATCAATTTCCATTAGTAAATAGTTTAATAAGTAGTATAAAGAAAGTGTTTTTAAAAGCTCCGTTACGAATTCAATTGTACAAAGAAAAGTTACCTAATATTCCTTTACCACCAGAGCCTGTGATTACGCGTTGGGGTACTTGGTTAAATGCAGCTCTTTTTATGCAGATCATTTGGAAAAATAAAGGAGTTAGTTTAAGAAATTTCTGATAATTTAAGTACTTACGTTCATAAAGCTCAATCCATTTTAAAGAAAACACAATTGCGCAATGAGCTGGCATTTATAAAAGCAAATTACTATTTTGTAAGTTCAACCATTGCTAAATTAGAAACGGAAGCATTGTCATTAAATGAATCTATGCAAATAATTAATAAATTTCAACAGTTGATTTCTGCTGTTTCAGGAAATATTGGTAAAACTATTTCTAATAAATAAAATGAAATTTTACAAAAAACAGTGGATATCAGTTGTTACTAAAAGTTAATAATAAAGTTCTGAAACTTGAGGAAAATTCCGATGATCTTGTTATAAATTTAGATTTGGCCATATTAGCCGCATTAAAATATGCACCCATAACTTCTGTGGATGTAGAAAGAAGTTTTCTTTGTACAAAACATACTATCGGACAGACGCCAAAATTTTCTGCCCGAAAACTTGGAAAAATATTTAGTTATAAATTGTTTTGCAAATAGTAATGAGAGGTGTAATCTTTATAAATCTATAGCGTATAAGTAAATATGTAATTTTATATAACACATAATTTTAAAATAATGTTAAAATAATAATCGCTTTGTAAGTAGTAATGACAGGGTGCAGTTTTATAAATGTATAGTGTATAAGTAAATATGTAGTTTTAAATAATACATAATTTTGAATGTTAAAATAATAAGTTTGTATGCAATTTATCTTTTCCTATTAAAAATTACAAGCATATATACTTTTTTATATATTAATGTTATAATTTGGAATTAACACAGGTAAATAGAAGATTCAATATTTATGCATATTTTGAATTAATAATGCATTTTTGATGCATATTTTAAGTTTTATGCATATATATATATATATATATATATATATGCACATATTTCGGCATTTTATAGTGCATAAAATCCGCGCTCTAATGATAACACAAAGAGTTCACTCATCAATCTGAAAAACCATCCATTTGTTTAGAATAAAAATGATTTGTCACATTTTTTAGAATACGAACTGTTGTCTTCACTTTTCCCGTCTGTCCGTCCATCTTCACTTTAAGAAATTGAACTACTCCTCAGGAAAATAACCTAGCGTGCTGAAACTTTTTACAGGTAGGTTATATCTGTATCATTTTCCGAAAGGCTTTTAAGACGTGTAGATGCATTGCCACATTTTGAGTTGAGAATTTGTCTTCCACATTGAATGGGAAAATAACTAAAACCATTACTAGATTGTCAAGAACTAAATTGTACGGTTTTATCATGTTGGTTATCTTTTAGAACCAATAATGTCCAAAGCCTTATCTATGCACCATTATTTTGTGTAAGGGCAAACATGAAGTTTTATAGTATCATCGTTTTGGACCTGTGGCTTTCAAAATCCTTATTTATGCACCGATTTCATGGAAAAACAGCCAAGAGTACTACCTCAGTGGGAAAGAACTTTATAGTATAACGGTCTTGCTCACTTGAGATTGGTGGTGTCAAAAATCTTTATTCGTCTACCAATTTCGTTGAGGAAAATGCTGAACGCGTTGAATCGATGGGAAAAAATGAAATTTCATGGTTTTCAAGTATTCGTGATCGTTTGGGACCAGTGGTATCAAAATCATTACTTATATGCCAATATTGTAACGAAAATGCCATATTAAGTATGTTACGAATAAATGGCGCATAGTATGCACGTACGTGCATAATTTTACTTGTTTTTCGTTCATTTCGAAGAAGTAAACCAATTGGCCAGGATTAGTATCTTGAGACATTAAGCCGGACTATAAATACTTTAACCACCCTAAAATAATACAAACCTTCCAATTCATAACTCTTCGAACGGTAACCATAGTGTTTCAAATCTATTATGACATTGGCAGAGTCACCGTGTGTAGAAATTATAGTAGTAAATCGTGATATTTTATTGAAAATTTAGGTATTTTCAGTTATGAAGTGTGGGACGCACTGATTTAGTTCTGTTTTTATGGCGTATTTGACGCTATTTGTGTTCCATTTTATGGTTATTACGTTTTTTGTATGAAGATGAAATTCTAAAATTCGGAATATGTTTGTCGCGTGTTTTAGGTATAATTGTTTAAGTTTAATCCTCGTAGGACAAATAAGTAAAGGAAGTAGATGTTATTATAGTAAACATCAGATAATGTTATTATTAGGTAGCTGTTAATTTATAGTTTAGTGTTAAGTGGAAATTACGTCATGGGATAGTGTTTGTGATTAAGGTCACTGCAGAAATCCTACAAATGTCGGGTAAGGATAAATTACACGAAGCCGAAATAAGAAAATTAAGAGTAGATGACTGTGGTTTTATAGCATGTTAAAGTCGGGTTGATTTTCCAAGGTATAGCGACGACGAAAACAGATCAGGTTAGAATTTTTGTGTGTAGCCTGATGTTGCGAGCTTGTACCGATTTTCTAGACCGTGTTTACGAAAATTGTTTCAGTTTTACCGCGCGTACGCTTTAAAGGAATTTTAGCTGTGTGACTGGTTGTGTTTCGTGAAGTTTAAAATGGCGAAGTCTGGAAGAATCGCGAGAGGAGGTCATTTATTAAGTGCCAAGCGTCGAATTGAGGAAGACGTACGTAAGCTAATACCCACTAGTAGAGCGAAGGAGTTAAGTTAATTTCTTGGCCTCTGAGTAACTGTATAGTGATGATGTTTAGAGCTGCTATCCCCTTCGCGAAGCGTATTCCGTTTGCAGATCATACCTTATTTTAGTAATTTTGTTTTTCCGGTGCATTAGAATCACGTATGGGAAAATACTCGTGAACAGCTTTGTTAAAGACTAGTTATATTGAAGGTTTGGTTAAAGAGCATGAATGTTGAGACGAATCAGCTGAACACACGTCTTGGTTGTTATTGGATGTAACTCTAATGCTCCAAGCTGGAAAAGAATCATTAAGCTCCATAGGTAATGATCTTGGAACGGTCAATTTGTAACAATCTATAACGATTGTTCAAATCATGGAAGACAAAAATTTGTCCTATACTATAGTCTGTCCAAACCTCCAAATTCAGTACGGGTTCTTATGGAGTAACTCTCTTTTACTATCTTTAGTCATTTCTAAATAACGGTATCCTTGTTCTTTATACCGATGTTGTCAAACGTAAAATGTAATTTAATAACCAATTAATATCAACTCTGTGTACTGTCAAATTTATTGCTTGCTTCTTCTACGATATTTATCGAATTAAGCTAACTCCATTTATTAAGAATCGTTTTTTCAGAAGGGTTACATCTCATTCACGCGTCTTATAAGGTAATGATGAATAATTGATATAATTGTATTATTGAGGTTATTTTGTAGAATTTTGTATCATATGGAGATGGAAGCAGAAAGTAGTCCTGCAAACATAAAACCACATAGTAGAAAACACTTCAGCCGCAAGGAGAAATGTCTCATTAAGAATGTACTTAATTATTTCTTGACCACAATAAACGTTAGTGCAGCTGTTACAGAAGTCAGCAAAGCTTTATGTTACATAGAGCACAGTATCTACGCTATCAAAAGGGAAGACCAAGCCGAGCAGTAGCTAGTCCGAAAAAACGCATAAAACGAAAAGGTGCACTACTCAATCATCGTCTTCATGTATATGACCAGAATATACAGTCAAGAATTCGACGTAAAGCGAAGCATTTTTTCATAGAAAACATTCCACCAACAATGAATAGTATCCTTTCTTCCATTAATGGTAATGATGATCTACCAAATTTTAAACCTCTTAAAGACATGGGTTTTGAGTTTCAAAAGACGCGACGCAAGAGTATCCTTATTGAACGTGATGACATTATAAGATGCATCAGAAAGTTCCGAGAAGAAGATACTTAGCCTTTTATCCGATCTCTAATTACATGTTTATAAAATAATGTCGTATTTCGCATAATTAACAATGTTCACTTTTTAGGTAAATATATTATATACACCGATGAATCGCGGGTTAACGTGGTACAAGTTAGTAAGGAATGGTGTGACACCATTATTGAAAGTGTTCGGCAGGCATTCGTTCAAGGGCTCAGTACAGGTTTAAAATCACCAAGTGGTATTGGACCCCTGTTTGACTTAGTTCACGCTGGTGGCGATAATGATTTTATTCCTGGTGCGAAACTTACTTTCCTCTGTAAAAAGGACACAGCCGATGTGTACAATGAAACGGATGCAAACACTTACCTACAGAAGTGGTTTATTAATAAACGTATTCCAAATATACGACCAAATTCAATTATCGTTATTGACAATGCTTCTTGTCACAGCAGGAACGTATAGAAGATTCCAACAATCGTGGCGATAAGAACAAATTGTAGGTTGGCTTAGTAAGAAGATAACATGTTGAAGCGAGACCTATTGGCTACTGCAGCATAAGTGAGGCATCTATATGACAGGAATAAAATTGATGTTACGGCACAAGAAAGAGGTCATAAGGTTCTTCGTTTGCTTCTTTAGCACTGAATTAAACCCAACAGAAATGGTGTGGGCACAAGTCAAACATCATATTAAAATGAATAACAAGACTTTTAAAGTTAAAGACATGTAGGAATTAATAAAATTTGGTTACGAAAAGTGACGATTGAAAATTGGCAACATAAATGTAAAGATCGTTGAAGGTAAGATGTGGATAGCTGATAACCTTCAAGATAATATTGCAGAGTTTGTAATCAACCTTACAGAATTATCATCCGAAGACCTAGAAATCAATTCGAGCGATTAAACTGTATTGAAAAAAAAAAATTATTACAAGTTTCAACATTTACTAAAATATGAGGTGTGGCTATTGAATCAAAATAAAATGTTTTACAGCGTCAGCCTCGTTATTTAATACTTAATAGCCACACTTCCTATATTATATCAATATAAAATGTTGACAGCGTCAGTCTCGTTATCTAATAGTCACACGTCCTATATTATATTACACTGGAAATAAATGATGCAGCTGTAATTAAACTTTCATAAAATTGTTGTTTTGTTTATACACTGTGAACTCCTTCCGTGGGCAAAGGATAAAGTTACCATTTGCTCATTTTGTTGCTTACAGAGCTTCTTTCACAATCCCATGTACAGGATAATCTAATCCATCATATTGCCATATAATGTACTCCTACATTACATACGTCTACTACGCTTTTCTAAAAAATACAGTTCAAGGTTCGGTTTGTAGAGAATAAGGGTAGTCGTTTTTGGTATATTCATAAGTACATTGCAGGTTTATGTAAATTTGTATTGCATTGCAAATATTTTTATTAAGTTACCGTAGATATACTATTATTATAATCGTAATACGGTATTATAGGTGCAGTAATCTATTGGCATAATAAGTTTGGAAATCCTGCACTGTTTTTCCATAAGCCATATACTGAATTTGGAGGTTTGGACGCGTTATAGTAGGATATTTTATGAAAGACCAGGACATTCAAGTAAAACTTTTGGAAGATTGAGATCTTCCAGGTGAAACTTCAGACATTACATCCGAATATATTATTAAAACGGTTGACAAATACGAATTAACAACAAAAGTAATGGTAATGTGCGCGGACAACAGAAACTGCATTTTGGAGGAGCAGCAAGACATGGCTTTTTTTTCGGGAAAAAAATGGTAGAAGTATACATGATTCTATCTAATTTAAAGCAACAATTAATTGAACGGAAAAATGAAGTTGAAGACTAACCATAACTCAATTTAAAACGTCATTGCCCATGTTTTCTACTACTTGTATAAGCCTACTGGATAAATGGATGCAGCACTTTGAAGATTCGCAAGCGTTTCGTTGGGTATTACTAAAAAGGAACCTCTGTCGTCAGATGTTGGAAACTCATTAATTGTTTTTTAAAATTTGATAATCATATAGATGATTCGGAACTTCAAGAGTGAAGATATACCACACAACATATTAAAAATTGTTGAAATGTGTATGTGTTTACCGAGATCCAACACCTCCACGGAGAGGATTTTTTCTGATATGAATAACATTTGGACCAGCGAAAATAGTCTTACTGTAAGAACTTTGAAAGGACTTCTAATGACAAAACATAATTACCTTGAATTTTTTAAGTATCTCCAAGATCGCCCAGATATGTTACTTACTTTTAAAAACGGAAATGAATTACAGAATTAAATAGATTTTTTATTATTTTTTTTTGCACTATTTCACTATGACATGGACCATCTAAAAACTTACCATAAGTATTTGTCGCTAAGACTAGACTTACAACTTTGAATCTAATTTAAAATAAATGTCTTCACCTCCTTCCCTTTATTGAGGAGTATTTGGTACCCTTCAGTTTCTTCGTGTGATGTGTCCATGTCCCGTATTTCCTTTTAACATAAACGGCCAGCTTATAATATGTGTATAAGTAGAAGTTGTATTAGTTCTTTTTACAGTAATTAAAGCATTCTCGTCACGTGCTATCCATTTAGGAAAATGAATGTATTTATATTGCGATTTGCTTCATTAGACATACATCAACAGAACTAACAAACCATGTAAAAATATGATAATTAGCAAATTACTAAATACAACTTGCGTAACCTACTTTAATTAATGCTAATATAAAATTTATGTAAATTTTATAGATTAAACCATATGTAGTGTGTGAGTAGTCTATAAACAATATACTGGTGTATACATAAAAGAAGACTAACGGTTTACTTTTCTTAGGATGTCTGGTCAGTAGCGCCTTTCACTTTGATGGTCAACTTTCAAGAGGTGCGCACGCCCATTAATAATTATTATACAATTTTAGTATTAATATCTCAAAATAAATGGAAAATAAGTAACAAAATTCGTTGATTATTTCACAACAATAAAAAAATGCCGTGGCTCTGCGATGTAAGCAAGAAGTCAACGAACTAAGTGTAATTTTACGCTCAATGCATTAAAACCACCGCAAAATTTCCAGCGAGACTCATTCAATAAACTAACATGCAACGAAAGATTATACCATACTTGGGTTAAACTAGTTTGTAATCTTAATCAAAGGTAGGGCAATGTGGTAATGGTACCCACATTTAGAGAAATCGCAATGTTTCTCTCTGATGTATAAACAATAAATCTTCTTAGATTAGAAATTATAGTTTTTTTTTTAAATAATTCGTTCATTGAACTTGATTTTTACCAAGATATAGAAAATGTCCCAATCACTAGGTGAATTTAAATCTGAAATGAAATATTTAAATAGTCTACTATTATAAATTTCACAAACTTCACCTTTATGTCGATTCATTATCTTTGTTAAAATGCATGAAAGAAAGTGTGGGCACAAAATTTATGTTTTTGATGCTTATGTTACTTTTGGGGAAAGTTCGCATGTACAAATTTGTGAGATCGTTAATGCCAATTATGGGAATACTTCCAAATAAAGATTCTGCCAAGATTTCATTTACAACAAAAATGGTTGAAATAGCACCATTGTATATAATTTTTTATATGCAATACTATTATTTAGCATATTCTGAACAAAGTTATCTTAATGTCAATTCTCAAGCCATTACTCTGCTTGGTAGTTGTACATAAAAAAGCAATCAAATGGTGCATATTTGTTTAATTAGTTTAAATACAGGGTAATTTTTTTAATTGGCCCATTAGATGTTTCTTAACTGTTGAAAAAAGCACAGAGCTGAAATTTGGAGCACGATGATAGTTCCGGACGATTTATCTTTCTAAAATATTTTCGTCAAAATGGCACTTCCGGTTATGCCGGAAGTGACCATTAACAAATAGAACCATATATTTTTGTTACCGCCATTAGATTCCTTACTCAATTTGCTACATTTTGTGTCTAGCGTATTCTTATTATTCTCATGGTTATGGAGATATAACAAATTTTATGAATGTTATGACTTGCAAGGGTTTATTAGAAAAATCATAGCTTGTGAAGCATTCATTCTACTAAAATAAATAAAAAAATTCATTAATTGCACAAGAATTGCTCTATCCGCTAAGTGGTCGCTAAATTCTGTAGCTTTATTAGAAAAGTCACAATAAATGAAGTCACGTAAACTTGAGAAACTTCAAATACGGATAACTCCATTTTTCAAATGGAATTCCCCTACTTTCTTATCAGCTGTCGATATAGAATTTGATAGGCAACATTTTTTTTCAAATGATCTGTATGCCTATCATTATCCGTTTCTGAGGAAAAAGCATTTTTATGTAAAATTATTCAATTTATTATAATTAGTAGGTGACTTTGGAGCCCCGTTGCTATGGTAACAGCTGCGTGCAATTGTCTTTATTTGTGTTTATTAAGTGAGCCATTTTGACACTTAAACACACAAAATCACCGTTTTCGTTATACAAACGAGCAGGTTTTTTCATTGTTTTGTTGTTTTGGCGAATGTAATCACATTATTTCAAAAACGTGTCGCTTATTTAATGAAAAATGTCCAGATGTACCAGAAATGACAGAAGAATTTTATTCAATTTGGAAAATTAGCTTGTTCAAGAAATGTCGTTCCTTATCAAGTCCAAGGTGTATAACTGAATAGTAGGTTCTTTAGAAGAATTGGTTGCGCGAATCCATCAAGCCTTTCGCGAGATTAATCCAGCAGATCTTGTCAAGACAGTTACTACGAGCGTGCAAGTTAGGTTAGAGAGCACATCGAACATTTATTCTAGTTATTTTGACTTTGACTATTGTTTCCGTTAATATGACGTTATCCAATATTGCCTTTGTATCCAAATACGCTGTTGTAGTTATTTATTTTTCAAGTGACGTTATTTCTTGTATAGTTGATTTCCAAACTGAATAAAATTCTTGTGTAGTGTTCTGAAGTTTTGGAGTTCTTTCGGATACATTTAATTTCAAAAATATTGTCACCAAATTGACAGACTAGGTGCTCGCTATTAAACATGGTTTGCCTAAATTTTGGAGTTTTAAGTATGGAAATTATAGAATATCTTAACTAAGCATAAATAAAGACAATTGCACTCAGTTGTTACCATAGCAACGGAGCTCCAAAGCCACCTACTAATTATAATAAATTGAATAATTCATAATTTTACAAAATTAAATTAAAAAATGCTTTTTCCTCAGAAACGGGCAATGATAGGCATACCGATCATTTGAAAGAAAATGTTGCAAATCAAATTCTCTATCGACAGCTGATAAGAAAGTAGGGGTGTTCCATTTGAAAAAATTGAGTTATCCCGCATTACCGGAAGTGCCATTGTAATGAAAGGATTCTAGAAAAATAGATCGTCAGAAACCATAGCCATATACCAAATTTCAACTCTCTAATGTCAATTAAAAAATTACCCTGTATATATCCACACTATTGCACCGTACATGTGATAATACAACCAAACCAGTCAAGTAGAATAAATAAATAATTCATTCTTTTTGTAAAAATGTTGATCACCCATTAATCATAGTATAACAGAAATTGTTATTTAATGCGGCGTGCCTGTATTTCAGTATTACAATAGCGAATTATTGACCTGGTAAAATAAACACAATTTCAATTAAATTGTTTACACGTGCCGTATTGAAAAAGTTATTTAGTGAACGATCAATAGTAAATTTTACTTTAAAATGATTGAAAGGTAACAATTGACACAATACTGCAACTCGCTAACCCGGAAACTTACAATATCTATATTTTTATGTGTTTTAAATGAGAATGCAATTAAAAGCTAGATGATTGTTTAAATAAATTAGTTCTGAAGAAACTAGTGCATAAAATTAAATAGAAATTTATGTTACCCCATGGAAATACTGATTATACACCTTCACACCTTGTTTATCTAGCTAGGCTAAACAGTAATAATGCATTTGCTTATTCTGATATGTAATTTACTATTGTTATAACCGTTTTTTAAAAGATAATCTTAATATAATTTTATATTATATACATTTCTTAAAGCTATATTTTTATGCCCTCCTTTGTATAAATTTTAACTGTTTATTTTTTATAAATATTCAACAAAAATCAGGTGTTACATTTAACATAATTTGATTGAAAGACATTTATCAATTTATGTTATATGCATAAAGCTAAGTGCATACTTTTAACTCACATTTTAGAAGTTACCACTCAATTTGATGTGCATAAGAAAGTAAGTAGCGACTCTCATTGTCGTACGCATAAAGAAAAGTGTCCGCTCTAATCATTAAGAGGAGGCGCTACCCAGTGCGCTTATTCAATGCATTTCTTTGTCAATACTACTACAAATCTATTGAAGAAATATTTGAGAAATTAATATTACATAAAAGAGGATTTTTTTCTGAACAATCTCTACGAGTGAAAATTTTAGTAACATTGTTGTTAACTATAAAAAAAAAATAAAGAAATTCACGAAAAATCAGGTATTTACGGTTCAATAGATGGCAAAGATTTAGCCATTTCTGTATTCGTAGGAAATGTAGATTTCTTGTTCTCTCTCGATTATTGAAAATTTGTTTTACATTTTTCTTATTATAACAATAATACAGTGGCAGGAAAATTGCAAAGCGAAAGTATTTCTGCAGCGGTTGATTTATGAATTCTATAACGAGTAGCACCGACCATTGTAAAAGCGAACCCTCTAAATTGTTTTATGACCATGCCTTTGCGTCAATTATTTCTTATGATTTCGTTCTCATCCTTAGAACATGTTAATTTTTGGGGAAATCTCAGGATACTTGTTGGATGTTATTCATATTCACTTGCTTTCGGTGTTTTATATCGTGCTTACCTATCTGATTGAACTGTGTGCTACTCTTTGACTTTTGATATTAAAATCAGTGTTTTAATTATTATTAGTATTTATAGTGCCCGTAGTTTTAGTTAGTTTGGTGTTAGTGTACCCTTGAAGTCCTTTTTGGTGTATAGTTGCCAAGAAATTACGACTAGAAATTATTTTTATTTACTGGTAAGTAAACTTATTGCTATGCATATCACCTATTTTGTTTCTGATCCAAGATCACGAAACTAAAATTGGTTTTTTTGCGCGCTAAAGACCTTATTCATATTAGGACCTGCGATTTAACTTTTCATGTGCGAAAGAATGCTTTTATTTTCACAGTAAAAAAATTCCAGGTGTAAACTTTTGTTACGGTCAAAAATAGAATTAGCACGGAAGGTAACACATAATAAAAGGGCATCGGACAACCTAGGTGGGACAGAGAGCCGTGGGCGTGTTTTTGAATTTAAAAATACTAAAGGTGGTTCGTCGTATTATGGAAAATCAGCAATAAGGGTGAGTCGCAATTAAGGAAAAGTCGTGTAATGGGCACCAGTCTGTTGATAAGACAAAATCGGTAAGAATACACCTGGACACGCGTAGATAAATCAGCCCCCCAACAGACAAGAGGTCTCACTTACCTTTACGTCGGCTACCTCCAGGTGCACGAGAAGCTCCGAAACTTTAGCTCTAGAACAAATCTCCAAAACAACCACACGCTTCAAATACTAAGGAAGCGTGCGCGCAAATCAGCTAATGGGGTTCAATGACTCTCCTTAACCTACTTTTACATTACGTTAACCCCAACGCTTGTATAGAAATACACAAAAATGATATTTTTAACTAAACTCGAATCGGTATGCTTTACCACGAAAAAATCTTGGCACCATTCCTCACTGTATGTTAATAAAGACTTAATACGAAAAACAATTTAGAATTTTATATCTTGTTTGTGGCGAAACTCTATTGTAATTACACTCAATAACAAATTGGGTTATTGAAAAAAATGTATCCATTGTTTTTTTATGTATTTTAAAACTTTATCATAAATTATATTAATAGTCGATGCAAAAAATTAAAAATTTTGTTTGATTTATTATAAGCAATTTAAAATTGATAAAATTTTAAAAAGAATCACGCGACTACAAACACACCTCGATTTTTCGGCATGTTTGTGACGTCATAATGTTAATTTAATTCTTAATAGTACAGTGTCAACGGTTTCTACATGTAAATTGACTAAAAATATCCGAAATTTAGTGCAAAAAGATTACTTATAATAGCTTGTTTAGTCAGGTGTGATAAAGTTTACAGTTAGGTTGACAACTAAACTTGTGCGGTACTACATCAACTGAAATTTTTGCACTACTTCCTATTGTAGTAAAAAAAAATGTAATTCTCCATGTCTTCTTTCAGCTAAAAAAACATCAAATCATGAGAAGAAGCACCATTATATACACTTTTAAAATTTCAATTTCATATAGTACATCACCTAGCGCGTAATTAAAATATAAAATACTAAATTAAACCGAAACCACTCAATAACCGTGCACAAATTTATTATTTAATCGTTTTCAATTATTCATAGAAATTTTGTGTGCTATGATTTTTAAAAGTTATTCTGGAGTTTAATTAAAAAGTTTTATTATCGAATTCTATTTATTCAATTTATACATTTACATAAATAATTATTAATTACTATATTATTATAAAAGCACGATATCCCTTAGGGTTTGACATTTTTGATATATTTATCAACATATTGACGATAATAACAAGATTTAATCGATTAAAAGTTAACACTGTGCTATGCTGTAACAACATTATGACCACGCTCTGGTTTATTCGGCACCTTTCGACGTGTTTCCCGTACTGGGTTGAAACATATATTTTTAATGTATTATAACTTTTGAATTAGAGCGAAAAAAAAACTAAAAATAGTTTTCTTCATAAAACGTATATATATATATATATATATATATACAACGTGTCCCAGATAACATTTCCAGCATGGAGATCTCGCTTATTATAAAAGATACAGATTTGGTTAAATTAGATGAATTACTCCTAAGGATTAGTGAAATTATAGGACACTCTCCAATTTCCAAATTTCCATGTATTTTAAGACTTATGGCAAGAAAAAGAAAATGTCAAATTTCTTTTTCTTGTAATATCTTTTGTTATATTAGACATATAAATTTTATTTGCACTTTCTTAAGATATTTTTATGCAGAATTTAAATATCAATTTGGATTTTTTTGCACTTTCTATTTTTAGTTTCAACCCCTAAATTAAATTTTTCTTATGGAACGACAAGTCGGCTATGAAATAATTGATCGTGTTTTTATCCTCTTTACAATGATATAGCACATGTACTATCTATTTTTAAAAACAACAAAGAAAATTTAAAAAAATGTATTTTATTAAAGACTCTAACAATAAGCAGTCCGTGAAACATAAAAACACAATCGAATTTAATGTCACTTAAAAATTATTCGTTCCAGAATATTTTTGTGTCAAACATGGCTTTATTTACTAATACTGAAAAGTTTGATATGTTGAGTTGTTACATCTTGTCTCATAAAAACAGTATAGAAGCTGAACGGATGTACTTGAGGCTGTATCCTGAAAGAAGGCAGCCCAGTGCTCGTACGTACAGAAATTTGGTAATTAATTTAAAAGAATATGGTTCATTTTCAAAACCTACTAGAAATCCGAAATTACGGAATGAAGATGCAGAACTAAATGTATTACAATCAGTTATTGAAAATCCTTCAACATCTGTTAGAGAAATTGAACATAACACTGGTATTTCGAAAACTACATCACAAAGAATTTTAAAACGTCACAGGTATCATCCGTATAAGTACACCATTCTGCAGGGACTTAGAGATGGAGATCAGGGAGAAGATTACAATTTTGCCAATGGTATGTTAATCAATGTGAGAATAACGATAATTTTCCAGCTACGATTTTGTGGTCTGACGAAAGCAGATTTACAAATAATGGCCTTTTCAATCGACACAATGTTCACTTTTGGGACTGTGAAAATACTCACGTAGTTAAGGAAAGTCGGCATCAAGTGAGATTTGGTTTTAACGTCTGGTGTGGCATTTTAGGCGCTAAACTTATTGGGCCCATATTTTTTAACGAAACATTAAATAGTGAAAGGTATTTGAATTTACTACAAACTGATTTAGAAAATAAACTTGATGATTTACCACTGATTGAGAATATTAATATCTGCTTCCAACAAGATGGCACCCCACCCACAATTCAAACATCATCAGTATCTTAATAATCGGTTTCCAATTCATGGATTGGTAATCGAGGGCCGATTTTATGGTCACCCAGATCTCCAGACTTAACGCCCTTGGACTTTTTCCTTTGGGGCTACGTAAAAAATCGAGTGTACGTGCAAACATTTGAGAATGCCGAAGATCTTCGTGAAGCTGTTCTTGCAGCATTTGGTAGCATTAAACGCCAAAAACTACTCAGAGCAATTATGTCGACACTACGCAGGGCACAATTATGTTAAGAACGGAATGGTCAATTGTTTGAACATCTTTTATAATTAGATAATTATCTCCAATACTATTACCTGATTTACTCTTGTTGTTATCTATTATTTGTCGTTTCTCATGTTTCACGGCCTACTTATTGTTAGAGTCTTTAATAAAATACATTTTTTAAATTTTCTTTGTTGTTTTTAAAATAGATAGTACATGTGCTATATCATTGTAAAGAGGATAAAAAAACCAATTATTTCAAAGCCGACAGGTCGTTCCATAAGAAAAATTTAATTTAGGGGTTGAAACTAAAAAATAGAAAGTGCAAAAAAAATCCAAATTGATATTTCAATTCTGCATAAAAAATATCTTAAGAAAGTGCAAATAAAATTTATATGCCTAATATAACAAAAAAGATATTACAAGAAAAAGAAATTTGACATTTTTCTTTTTCTTGCCATAAGTCTTAAAATACATGGAAATTTGGAAATTGGAGAGTGTCCTATAATTTCACTAATCCTTAGCAGTAATTCATCTAATTTAACCAAATCTGTATCTTTTATAATAAACGAGATCCCCATGCTGGAAATGTTATCTGGGACACGTTGTATATATGATCATTCCATTTATTACAAAAAAAATTTTTTTTTCAAAAACCCAATTTGGTTTTTAATTTTAAACCTTGGGAAAATTTGTGTGATATTTACGATTTTAATTTAAATTGATTCTAACAAAGAAATCAATTTTAAAATCAATACAAAAAATTCTAATCCGAAATACAATATAAAGCTTCATAACATCAATAGCAAAAGTATGTCAATTTAATTTTAAAAAGACGAATTTCCCCCTTTCAACTATTCTAACACTACCTACTCTGACTGTAACGCAAGCATCAGCTGTTAATGAAAGGTAATTAAATCTTGAATTAATATTATTAATGTCATATTCTAAATATCTTAACCATTAAAAAAACGTTTAAGCAATTTCAATCCTCAATATAGTAATCCTTGGCAAAAAACGTTTTAAATCATTTGACTTTTAAAACCAAAATTTCGAAAAACCAGTCGAAAAAAAATTATCTAAAGTAATTTGCTTAAAATATTCACACCCGGTGACAACTTTGCAAAAGACATGCACCATCTACCAAAGCAACTTTGACTGATGTTAATAATATTAAAAATAAAAATAGCATTTTATGAAAATATCTTTATCTTCGGTTGTTGTATCGAATGTAAAATAAGTCATTAAAGAGTTTTTTTAATATTTAATTCACCGTTGTGATTTACCATCTATTTAATTCAAACCGTTTATTTTCAACCCCCAACTATGCTCATCTGAATATAGAAGAGCAGCGATATATTATTTATTGTTACTTTTATGTATAATATTTATGCAGTACTCAATTTGATCATTAACCAATACATGTTGAGCGATAAATGTTTAAACAATGACCCTCATTTAGCGTAACAAAGATGAAACCGCGATTTAAATGGATTTGTTTTACCGTTTGGATAGACAATAAATTGTTAATTTCAATATGTTTATTTCAACTAAATGGAATGTTTAACTTTAGAACACCATAACTTTTAAAGACAAAGGCAAATAATAACAGTCCAATTGTTTATACTACACAGTAGCACTTTTGACATAAAACCTGTTCTCTAATATTCTGAAGACCCGTTGTAATTTTAATTACTTAAAACTGATTAGTTCGACATGATCACAATCTTATTTCCCGTGTCTTTTTCGTTTTAAATCTTGTTCCTGCGAATGTTACTTGAGAAATTTCTAAATTAAGTGATCTATCAGAATTTTTGGCTATTATCAGCAGCAGCTAGCTGATTGTTAAAGTTAAGAGTTTGGCTTTTTTATTCGTGTATTACAGTACTTGAATTTGTTCAGATAATGAACCTAATTAGTTTGTTGTTACCGAGATAATCCACTATCATACTAGACCGTATAAGTATTTTGGTGAATACATTGGGCAATTTTTCAGTTGCCTAACCTCCAAATTAATTTTGATACCAGTAAAATTATTATTAGTTGCTTATTCAACATTTAACTGATAACCTGAATTAGGGATTATTAGTTCTTTGGCACCTTTCCTTATTGCTTGTTTTAATTTTTTAAATTTTAATTGGCGATTGCTTGTTTTTGTAGAAATAAATAATTCAAAAACAATAATTACCGAACATCGCTCCTCTTGTATTCTGATTTTTTATTATTGACTGCCTTTATCAAATTTTAATTATCTATAGTATTTTTATTGAAATTTTTCATTATTGATTGCCTGTACTAAACTTAATAAGTTTAAATAACTACCAATTTTCTAAATACAGATTTCATTAGTGTTCCTTGTATTTAATTAACACTAATAATTAGCGAACATTTTATTTTATAGAAAGTTTTCATTATAGTTTGTTTGTACCCACTGGATCAACTTGGTAATCCTTATAGAGAATCTAGGAGTGTATAAGAGGTACCGAAAAACAAAAACAAGATTTTATAGTTCTTTTCTTATGAATCGTATAATAAAAAATCAATTAACTTTTGTTTTCAGCTTGCTCCAAACACTATTTTGGCAATTTTTTTCTGTATTGTTTAATAAGTAATAATAATTAATAATTAATTAATAACAAATAATAATTGTAATTACCGAGAAGTATTTTTTTTATTTGGATTAGTAGTTGCCAATCCAAAGTGGTTAATTAGAATTCATCATATTTAACCGATATTTCTTTTAATGGATTGAGTACACACAATTTTATTAATAATTTTAAGTAATTACATGATTTTTCACTGAAATTTGTAATTGTTTGTTACCTGTTGAAAACCGGGTTAATGATCTTAATTAGCATGAATTTCATTTAATTATCATCCAACCATACATATGTAGGTAGAGCTTATGTCATTCTGCCTGGAGAAAAGTTGGTTGCGCAGGAGTCTAAGTGGGTCGTCTCAAAAGCACTTAGGTGGAGCGTAATCCAATTACGATCTCGTTTTACAGAAGTACATATGCGTAGGTGTCACTAGTTCAATTTATAGATTGTTGGGTCACCGATAATAACGCTTCTTACAGTTGCAATTCCGTACTAAATATAGAGGTATTTTAATTAATTATTAATATTAATTATATTAATAATAACAGTATATAATTAGTATTTGATTATGCGGCAAGTAAATATGTTGTATTCCCAACTATCTAATGGCATAAATCGTATTTTTAATATTTTTTTTACATATCGATGTCTACAAAAGAATGTGTCATTAACGTACGTAGAATATCTTCTACGTCTATAAAACACAAAAATTGTTTCTACCTATGTCCGTTATAGACTTTGAAACCATCCAACGAATGTGCTCAAAAAGGTTTCTTTAGAAAGGCAATAATGTGAAGATGGTTTTAGACCAATAAAATAGGATTCATTCATGATTTTAATTTTCCGGAATTTTGAAATTTTTTAAATTTATATTTTTAAATAGGGTATCCGCTATGTTTTATATTTTTTTATAAGAAAAATTTTACCTTTAAATAAATATCGTAAACGGTTATTGAGGTGTGTTGTGACCATAGCGCGGAGCGAAGCTCCACGGTAGTAGTATATAAAATTGAATTTTTTTTTTTATGATTGTGGACCTGAACAGGCTAAATAAGGCCTATCGTGCTAAAGCACTCAGGAACACTTAGGAGGATGGATAGAGGGATAATGAATTGCCAATAGATGCCTATGAACAGCTACCTTAAATTTTCTCATATCATAAGTGAGAGGAAAACAGGAACTAGGGAGATCATTCCAGAGTTTAGAAGCCGTGTAGAAAAATGTAGATTGCGCCCGTTAGGTACGACAAGTGGAGATTTGTACTGCATACTGATGATGTGATTGAGCGAACCGAGTGTTTCTCGCAAAGATAGCCGGAGATGGTATCAAAGAATGTAATTCACCAGCACAATAGCCGTTGTAATAACGATAATACAAAGAAAGAACTGAAACCATCCTTCTATGCTCAAGGGACTGTATGTGAGAAGTTAAGGACGGGTCATTTATAAGCCTAATCGCTCTCTTTTGAATACGATCAACGATATCGAGAGCGTATTGGGGAGCACTAACCCAAAGGTGAGAATTATATTCCAGATGAGGCCGAATTTGGGCCTTATACAGCAGAAGGAGTTGTCGAGAGGTAAAGTACTGCTTAGATCTGTACAAAAGCCTATTTTACGAGCAGCTGTTTTGGTAGCTGACAGAAGATGGTCAACCCATGAGAGATTTGAAGATACAGTCATACCCAACAGAGTAATAGAGTCTGAAAACTTAAGAACTGAGCCATTCATACTTACAACAGGAAATGATCGATCTTTTTGGCGGACATAAGGCAACACTGAGTTTTGTTAGCATTAAATTTAACTAGATTATTGCTTCCCCATTCGAGAATACGTTGAATGTCTTTGTTGATTGAATTTGCCATTTCAACTTTAATTTCTTGATTTGACATAGAAGGTGGATTATCACTATGAGTAGACTGAGATGAACTACAGTGAAGAGTGCTATCGTCAGCAAAGCAATGGATGGGGTTAGTTGTTGAAGAAATAAGGTCGTTTATGTACAGCAGAAAAAGTGTAGGCGCTATAACGGATCCCTGTGGTACGCCCGCGTTAATGCTAACTTCTTTTGAAAAAAGCCATCAACTACGACACGTATTCGTCTTTTATCAAGGAAACTAGAAACCCAGTTGATGAGCGTATCATTTAACCCAAACGAGGTGAGTTTGGCAAGTAAACACTTATGCCAAACTTGGTCAAATGCCTTTGAGATATCTAAAGCGACTACAACTGTTTCACCGGACTGCTTTACTGTATTGTTCCAAACTTGGGTCACATATGAAAGAAGATCGCCTGTTGAACGACTTTGCCTAAACCCATATTGGTGGTCACTAAGGAGTTTGTTAGTTTCAAGGAACGTGAGCAGTTGCTGATTGATGGCTTTTTCCATGATTTTAGACAAAATGGAAGTGATGGCAATTGGTCTGTAATTTGAGGGATCGGTCTTATCACCTTTTTGGGAATAGGTTGAACATTTGCTAACTTCCATGATGAAGGAATTCCCAGAAGATATAGAGATCGTATAGAGCTTAGATAGGACTGGTACTAGTTCGGGGAACATTTCTTTAAGACAATAGCTGGGATACCGTCTGGGCCAGTCGCCTTATTGAGATCAAGCCTACTGATGATCGATTCCAAGAGCTTGTACCGAAAATGAATTGGTTTCATAACGTATGAAGAAGAGTTGACTAGGGGCACATCTTTTCCAGAATCATTGAGACACGAGTTTGATGCAAACAAATTCACAAAACATTGGCTTTGTCTACAGAATCAGCAACTACCGATCCGTCAATAGATGTCAGGGGGGGAAATGAAGATGTTCGAAAGTTTTTACTAATGGCTTTAGCTAAAGACCAAAATTTACGACTGCCTAAAGGAGATGTAGCTAGTTCATTGCATTTTCGTTGTTCGAACAACTTTTTAGTTTTAGTGATGACACTTTTGCAGATATTTCTAGCACCAACGTATTCTGCATGACTGTCAACCGATTTATTAGATTTCCATTTAATGTAACATTTATTTTTAAAGATATTGCATCAGAACAAGCCTTATTGAACCAGGGTTGGGAACGTGAATGACCTACACGGTACTGTTTTTCGGAATGTATAACTCCATTCCCATGAGGATGTCTTCAGATACTGAAAGAGCGATGTCCGAAGAAGAGGACGACTTAAAACAATATTCACGCCATGGAAAGGTTGCAAAGAAATCCCGTAAATCACTCCATCGAGCTGACTTAAACACCACAAGGTTCTATCGGTTTTGCGAACAACAGTGGAATTAGGTACAGTAGAAATGATTTTTATTAGACAATGGTCGGAAAGACCTAAAGGCGAAAGAACGAAAGTTTTATAAACAAGAGGGTTAGATGTAAGAAAGAGATCTAGAAGATGTGGAGTATGGTTAGGATTATCAGGGATTCTTGTGGGTTCAGAAATCATTTCTGTGAGATCACATGAAATAGCAAATGTTTCTGCACTATGACCAGCGGGATTTGTAGTAGATGAAAATTGAAGCCAATTAGAGTTATGAACATTGAAATCGCCTAGAAATGAGATATCGCAAGATAGAAAATGAGACAGGAGATAGTCAACTTTCATACTAAGGTAATCGAAGAAGTCTTGAAAGTTGCTGTCATTAGGAGACCTATAAATGCAACAGTAGAATTTCACAAAATTAGGACCAGAATGTTTAAACCAAATCACGTCAAAATTTTTATTTTCTAAGGATGAGCGTATCATTTACCCAACGGTGAGTTTGGCAATAAACTTATGCCAAACTTAGACAAATGCCTTGAATTATCTAAAGCGACTACAACTGTTTCTCGCGTTTACTGTATTGTTAACAAATTGTTCACATATGAGAAACAATGCCTGTTGTCAAATTTGCCAAAATTAAACACATATGTGATCACTAAGCATGTATTAGTATAACAGTTTAAGAACTAGTGAAGCCAGTGCTATAGAATGGTTTTTCTTGTTTGTTGTACCAGATAATCAAGTGATGGCATATTAGACCGTATAAGATCTTGGTATATCACATTTGGAATGTTGACATTTGCCTAACTCCAAATGTAATTTTGAATCCAGAAGATATAAATCTATTATTAGTTGACTGTATAGTCGAACATTTAAGCAGATAACTGGGAACTTGGGTTATGTTCCTTATTGGATCACCTATTCATATTCAGCTTGTTATAATAATTGTTTAAATTTATAATTGGGATTGCTTGGGCACTTTTGTCAGAAATAATTAATTCATTAAAACAATAATTACGAACATCGTGCTTTGTATTCTGATTTTTATTATTGACTGCATTTATCGAATATTAATTATGCTAATAGTATTTTATTGAAATTTTTCATCATTGATTCCTGTACTAAACTTAATAAGTTTAAACGAACTACCAATTCTAGAATACAGATTTCATTAGTGTTCCTTGTATTTGAATTAACACTTAGTAATTAGCTGAACATTTTGCATTTTATAGAACAATTTTCATTATACGATTTGTTTGTACACTGGATCAACTTGGTAATCCTTATAGAGAATCTCGAAGTATAACGAGGTCGAAACAAAAACAAGATGTTTTATGAGTTACTTTTCTTATAGAATCGATATAAATTCAAAAAGACAATTAAACTTTTGTTTCACTTGCACAAAAGTTGCAGAATTTTTTCTGTATTGTTTAATAAGCTAATAAGTAATTAATAATTAATTACATAACAAATAATAATTGTACATTACCGAGAAGTATTTTTTATTTGGATTAGTAGTTGCCAATCCTAAAGTCTTAATTAGAATTCATCAGTATTTTACCGATATTTCTGTTAATGAGATTGAGTACACAGATTTTATTATAATTTTAAGTAATTACATGAAATCATTTGATCACATGAAATTTGTAATTGTTTGTTACACTATAAAACCGGGTTAATGATCTGTAATTAGCATGAATTTGACATTTAATTATCATCAACCATAATATGTAGGTAGAGCTTATGTCAAATTCTGAACTAGGAGAATAAGGTTGGTTACCAGGAGTCTAAGTGGGTCGTCTCAAAATGCATCTTAGGTGGAGCGTAAATCCAATTACGATCTTGTTTTACAGAAGTACATAGGACGTAGGTTACAGTGTCACTAGTTCAAATTTATACATTGTTGGATCATCGATAGATAACGCTTCTTCATTGCAATTCCGTACTAAATATAGAGGATACTTTTAATTAATTATTAATATTAATGTTATTGAGATAATAACAGTATATAATTAGATAATTTGATTATGAGGCAAGTAAATATAGTTTGTATTCCCAACTATCTAATGGCATAATAGCGTATTTTAACGATTTTTACTATCGATGTTCTACGAAAAGAAGTGATCACTTAACGATACGTAGAATATATTCTGTCTATAAAACACAAAATTGATTTCTACCTATGTCCGTTTATAGACTTTAGAAACCACATACGAATGTGCTCAAATAGGATTTATTACGAAGGAATAATGCGAAGATGGTTGTAGACCATGATTTTGAAATTTAATTAAATAGGGCTGTTTCATATTTTTATAAGAAAAATTTTACCTTTAAATAAATATCGTGAACGTTATTGAGGGTGTTTGATCATAGGGCGGGGAAGCTCCACGGTAGTAGTACATAAAATTAAATAATTAACGTCAGTCTTGTTTAATAACTTTCATTTACTGTTGAGATTTCTGACAGCGTCCTCGACTGGTTGGAGGGTAACTGCGAATATTTTAAGGTATAGCTGTGCAAATGTCAACCTTAGGTGGTGTACAGTCAAGCACACCATGTAGTGTACAATAATTTTAATTATCATGCAGTACTATTTCCAAGTGAATCGAAACAATAAATTAAGCAACGTATTAGTGTGAAGAATCAATAAGAAAGATTGAAAGTGGCAAAGGTAACAGCTGCGGAAAAAATAGTATTCAGTTCAGCAAAAACGGGGAGAAATAAAATCGACGTGATTTCAAGAATACCAGATTATGAAATAAACTACATAGGATATGTTGTCTACGGTTTTAATTCTACCAGAAGCTGTCGACCTACAATTGATAATCTTCAACAAATGAATCTGGAAAATAAAGCTCTAGTGTGACTATGACAAAGAGCTCATAACGTTCAAGAATATCCAACATTACTGAAAATATTGGCATTCAAGTGGAAAAAGACTCAGGATAACAGGAAAGTTCTTGTAGAAAAGAATGGTATCCAAGCATTACATTCCAAAGTAATTGGCAATAAAAAAAATTGTATTGTTTTTGCATGAAAAATATCGGCGTCACATGCGCGTTTTTCGCGTCAGTGCGAAATGTGCCTAAAGCTCATAGTATGAAAGGTTAAGTTCATATCACATTGTTTTCTATTTGCAATATTGCAGATTTATTATCTCAGAATTTACAACGTTTGACAAAGCTTCGTCAAGATCGCCATGATGATTTTGTGTGAGACTATGGCATCATAGCGTCGGTGTTTCGCGTGCGTAATTGTTGTGGTGTGGGTGGGTTTTGTTCGTTCGCAGCGTCGCATAGTCGTGCGTAGATTGTTCATAGAATACAGATTAGTGTGTGTGTAATGTATAGATGTGTGTGTCTGTGGTTTTCTAAAGCTAAGTAGATATTGAGGAAATATTCCAAGTGACAAGAAGTGTTATTATGCAACAAGTTATTTTTAGATATTTAAAATATATTCAATGGAACAAACTTCGATAGTTTCATTAGATATTAAGAATACTAGATTAAAATAGCTAAGCAACTCATCATCATTCTTTACTAATGATGATGGCTTATGCACTGAAATCAGCTGTATCGGTGTTATTTTAATATTGTTGTTTGGTCGTTGGTGTATTTTGTTTGTTCACGTGCGGCTTTAGTTCATGTTCCAGATTGTGTCATAATAATAACGTGTCACTATATTTGGTTTTATAATGTCTAAAAGAAAATTATATATTTGCAGTTTAATTGTGATACGAGGCGTACATTTGAGGCAAAGTACTATTCTTATGTGTGGAATTTAAGTGTTCTAATATCTTACAAACTAAGATCATGTATGTGAATGATGTAATCACATTTTAAATAATTCAATTTTACATAACTTTTCTGTATAATGCAGTTCTTCTAAATATTAGATACTAGAAATAGCTTTACAACTATCAGTGACACTTAATATTTTATACTAAAGCTGGCTTTTGTTAATTATTTGTCACGTTAGCATGGAGATGTCTATTAACCTCTATCTGGTATGAATGTTTAAATGTCAATCTGACATAGATTTTACAATGTTGCCTATTTTTATTATAACGAAAGAGATTACATAATTGACTGGCGTATAATGACAATATTTTACAAGTCATAGAGGTATTTCTGCCCTTTTAAATGTACTATTTTGGGTGTGAAAAGCATAAAATAAAATAGTATTTACGACTTGCCTTCGGGTACTTTAGAATTTAAAGTTTTTAATACATTACAAGATTTTAAACGATTGACACATTTCTGACATGTTTGAATCAAAAATCTATGGTACGCCAAATGGCAGAAAATTCCACCTGCAAAGTGTACTGCATGTGTGAAATCGCAAAAGAATAATCAACAAATTTTTGCCAAAGAGAATTTTAATTATTTTATGTAATTATGTGCACATAATTTGCGCATGAGCGAAAAGTTTAAAAGTTATTTAAAATGTTTACTAAATGTACTAAACTAACCGAAATTTTTCAATTGTTTTTTTTTGTTTAACTTTTGAGTACAGCTTAAATAAATAGTACAAATTTATCGCGCATGCGTAAATTATCCGTCCATAATTTTTATCTTGCAACCTACATGTAGATATACAGCGTGCCCAAGATAGGGATGAACAGCATGGGTATCTTGAAAACGGTAAGAGATACCTAGGCGGTTAAATTAGAGAAAAGTTGTATAATTTAGGGTATGTTCACATATAGTTTGCAAAAGTTCATTATTGTTTATTGTTTGCGAGATTTAAAACAAATGCGATTTTGGGTTTTTATAATTCTGTTTATTTTAAAGATTTTTAAAATCAAAGGTACTTTTTGATTTCTATTAAATGGCGTTTTCAAATTTTTTATTCGACGTTTCGTCTCCGAGAAACCATTGTTAACTGTATTTTTTTATATAGCCGCAAACAAAGAAACACCATGTATTCGACAGTATTTTTTATTACGAATTTAACCATTACACATTGAAGCTAATTTTTAAGAAAAACTGGGATTAATATTAGTATTTGATAATATTTTTGTATGTACAAAATTTAACAATTCCAATCTTTTAAACCTATTTAATTAGAGTTAAATAATTACAATAACCGTTCAAATAGATTGCCGTTATTTTCTAGACACAGGTAAACTTTCTTTACTGAAGAATTTAAAACACGGTCTAGCATTTCTGGCGAAATTGTATTAACTGATGCCATAATCGGTATCAACAACACCTCTTCATTTCAAAACTCCCATCACTCACTTGGTTTTTCAGGTAACACCACAGAAAAATGCAACGGACTTAAATCGGGTGATCGGGTTGCCCAAGCTACTTCATTATAAGTTCCAATCCATTTTCCTATAAACCGCAATGACAGATAGTCCTATACATTTCTTGGGTCATGTACTGGGGCACCATCTTGTTGAAACGAACAATTGTTAACAAGTGCTAGAGGTAATTTATCCAAGGAAATTTATCCAAGGAATTTTCCAAATCAGTCCTTAGCAAGTTCAGATATCGTTCGCCATTTAAATTGTTGAGGTAAATATAAAGTCCTATTATTCTTCGTATCAAAATGCCCATCCACATATTAAATTCAAATCTATGTTGATGCCTTAATTCTTTTTTTAATTAAGGCTTTTGTTTTTCCCAATAATGTTTGTTACGTCGGTTGAAAATTCCATTGTTGGTTATCATGCTTTGATCACACCAAATTTTTTTAAAAGGAAAATTTAGATCTTCGTCACAATTTCCAGTATATCATTCGCAAAAACCTGCTCGCCGCTCCTGATCAGCTGGTGTAAGACACTGACAAACACAAAATTTACATGGATGAAACTTATTTTTATTTAAAATGAATTGTGCTGTAGAATTAGCTATACCAGTATGATGTTCAATTTGTCTTGTCGATATTTCAGGGTTTTCAACAAACGGCTTGTAAAACGGTATTAGCGTTTTCGTCACCAGATTGTTTTTGTCGGGATAGAACAGGTTTTGTAAATGAACCAAATTCTTTTAAATTAGAATCCAAACGTCTAAAAATGGATTTACCAGGTTGCCTTCGTTCAGGATGTTTACCCCAATACATCAGCTCAGTAACTACACAATTTCTGTGGGACAAGATGTAACATGTCAACATATCGAACTTTTCTTCCTTTGTAAAATTTCCTCTTTCCATAGATGCACTTATTAATTAATTATAATTATAAATTAACTAAATAAAACCAAAAAATAACCCAAGAAGTAATGGTAATAAAAACAACTTAAAATACGTGCAATTCAAATAACAACAACGATCTCAACGCAATAAAACTAAGTTAAACAGTTTTCAACAAAATGTTAAACAGCTGTTATTTTATCAGAGCCTTCTAATATTAACTGATATATGAAAAATGTAAAAATGAAAATCCGAATTTTTCAGCTTCAAAACCATACTGTATAATACATGGTTAAATTCGTAATAAAAAATACTATCGAATACAGGGTGTTTTGTTGGTTGCGGCTATATAAAAAATAAAGTTGATAATGGTTTTTCGAAGACGAAACGTCGAATAAAAAATTTCAAAACGCCATCTAATAGAATTCAAAAAGTGAGTGGTTTTTAAAAATCTTTTAAAATAAACGAAGGAATTACTAAAAAAGAAAAACCCAAAAATCGCATTTTGTTTTATATCTCGGAAACGATAAACAATGAACTTTTGAAAACTACATGTGAACATGCCCTAAATTATGCAACTTTCCTCTAATTTAACCGCCTTCGTGTCTTACCGTTTTCAAGATCCCCACGCTGTTCATCTTTATCTTGCGCACGTTGTAGACGGTTATGCAATCAACTTCTTTTTCGCTGTCGCTAAATCGACCTATTAACTCATTTTACAACTTTTGGCCAAGTTTCGCCAAGATCGGCCACGATATCTGTGTATGTGGATGTATGCTAATAGATACGATAACTCCGGAACGAAAATGCGTACATACTTAAAAATGTGTATTTAAGCTAGTTTTCATTTCTCCTGGCGCTGATTAGATTTTGAAACAAATTTAGCGGCAGGGATTATTGGGAGTTTTGTTTGTTTCATCAAATATTATTTATGAAACAGCAGTATATTTCAAAGATATAAAAACACCAATATATCGACGTTAATTATACAGATTAATTATGTTGATACGACGTGTTCTTTAGCGGCAAAAAAATTCTGGAGGTAGAATTTAACTGTTAGTTCACATTTTTTCAATAGGTGAATAAGATTAATTTTATAAGAAAACGTGTAGACACATTTTTAAAGAAAATTTAATTTTACATAACTTTCCTTATAAAGTTTCTTGATATAAAGCGAAATACGTGTAAAAATTAAATATATGTGATTGGAAATGCTTAAACTGTATTTTCGATATTTTTATAGAAGCGGGTGGCTTTGGAATTTTTTAAGGTAGTATCTATAGATGTCTATTAATCTCTATCTGACATGAAGTTTTAAATGTCTGTTTGACGTAGATTATTGTTTTTGTTTTTACAATGTTGCCTATTTTCGTAATAAACTTATAAATGAGATTGCATAATTATCCTAAAAAAGTTATTAAAATTATTTCATTAGTTTTAATTTCCATTTTGTAGGTTGGAAGGTAGTGTGTTGTTCCACAGCAGATATTTACTGAAATCTATTTGCATAAAAAAACAGAAATTTGTCAAATATTTAAAAGTATCTTTTCTTCTTCGCGCCGATTGGAGTTTTGTCCCGTTCGGCTTACGATGGATTTTCTACTTTAAACATCCTTTAAAAATGAATGGTCGAATCATTTAAAATTTCTAATGTATTAACAATTGAAAATTGTACAATGGAGTGTTGTACCCGTAGACCTGTCGTAAATATTATTTTACATCTTTCACACACAGCGCATTATCTTCCAAACGGCATAAACATATCTATAGCTTATAAAATAGTGTCATTATCTGACACTCTATAATTATGTTTAAAAAATGCATTATTTCATTTCTTTTAGTTTTCACTTTGTAGGTTGGAAGGTCGTGTTCTGTTCCACACGAAATATTTTTATATGCATTGTTGTTTGTACATTTAATTAGTAATTTTAATTAGCAACCATTTTATTAAACATTTTTATTTCTCCTCTTTCGTACATCATCTAATTAATCATTTTAATTACTTATAATCTTTTACTGAAGTTTTTCATTATTGATATCATTGTTTGAACGGTCACTTTCTATGTACTGAGTCAGATCCTTGCCTCGAATTTTCCTTGCATTGCTACCTATTGGATACCTGTACACAATTTAATTATTAACTACCGATCTTTATTTTATACAAATTTTGCATTATTGACTGCAGTATAATTGGAATCATGGAATATTTCATATTCTTCTTATCCTAGTTTAATTTGATAAAAAATGATGGGTAAATTGATTGAAATGTTACAAGATTTGTCAATAATAGTTATCTTCATGTATTCATAATTTATAATCCAAAACTTATACATCACTATTAATTATTTTTACTTTGACATTAAAATTCATTTACACTATGAAAACATTTTAATTTGGTCAAATGAAATAAATGGAAAGAGAAGCTATTTCTTGCGCTCAATTGAACATTTTTCTTAATAACACCAAATACCCACCATTTTTTATAATAATAAATAATCGTGATATTCTGGTGTTAGCTATCTCCGGTTTAGATGTTGACCGTTCATAATGAATCATCTTGTATGCTGTACGAGTCATTATAATTGGTGTAATTCTGCAATAATTCATCTTTGACCTCTTATCAAGTCTCACTCGATTGAGGAATTCAAGAATCGTAAGTCACGGTAAATATTATTTGTGGTTATTTCATTTATTTTTGACTACATAATTAAATTAAACACTCCCTAATACCGTTAATTAAAATATCACATTTTTGTAATAATTTATCATAAACATGACTTGGGAATGTTTGAGAATGTTCAGATCCTCCCATATAATTATTAGATAGTATTTCATTAATGAAATATACTTAATTTTGAATTTGACTGAATTATTGGTGTTCACGATAAAATTGTGCTATGGTCTCATTATACAACATTAAACATTAAATTGTGGGTTAGACACTGTAATGAAGGATAGGAATCACAAAAAAATTTATTTGTTCTTATACATTAATTACGAATAATCATAATTTTTGGTTATGTTAACTGGCCAATGTAGATATTGCTTGCGTTTCATTCATTTAAAAATCGCCAAATATGCGAGTACTTTAAAATATAGAGGACCTGTTGCAAAAAAAGTGCGTTAAGCCAGGTTTACTTTAATCCCTGGATTAAAAAATATGGTTGGCCAATTCTTGAAAGGTTGACGTAATTGATCGTTGTTCACAGCAATCAAATTTCTTAATCCCGAGATTAAAATAATCCTGGCTTAACCCCAGTTTTGTAAATCTTGTAAATCAAATCTTACTTGAAATGTTCCCCTTTCGGGCGTTCAGAAAATATTTCCTTTTCTTAAATTTTGTGCGTTAAATTTCTAAGTACAGTATTTATACCTATATCATTGTTCAATTAAATGTGGAAAGTTCACGGGATTGAATATTCTCATTGCTTCAAATTTCATAAAAGCTAATAATAAGTAAAATACAGCCGCTACCAAGCACTTTTTTTGCATTAAAAGATATATGGTATCAACATAAACTGACCGGAAAAAAGGAAGGAAAAGGCCACGTATTTCATTCCCTCCCCAAGCGGGCTGCTCGAGCTTTCCTAGCTCCTTCAGCCACAATCACGGATTCCCAGCATATATACATTACGTACATATGAATGGTGGGCTTAAGGATGGACCAGGATAGGATCGGAAGGAACGGAGTTAAGGTTCTGAGGAGAAAATACTACCAGCATTCGCCTAAGTAGCCGCACATGGTGTGCATATACGCAGTGACAATGCCGCTACATGTGTACAAAGAAAACCCCTGACAAAACCTCATACAAGGTAGACGGTAACAGGAATCGAACCCATTATCTCCCGAATGCTAAGTAGGTTGTGTCACCATTACGTTACCAGCTCGGTCCATAAACTGACCACCAGTCACGCCTTTATCAAGCTTTAAATCTAAGACAACCTGATTCCAATCAACATTCCAATGATTTAATTACCTATTTCCTTATTAAATTTTAAAATCACATTCTACTCCAATTGAGTAGTTAATGGGGATTCACATGAAAATGATCTTATCTCTTTGTCTTAGTTACCCGTTCCCTTATTAAGTTTTAAAATCGCATTGTACATAGGATAATATGCTATTAACTGTTTGTTGTAGGTGTGATTAAAAAAGTATCCAGTTCAGTGTTCAATTAAATGTAAATATATATTTACACACTCGATCAATATAAATATTTTCATATTACGAAAATAAATTAGTTCTTCGAGAATCTTGTAAGCGCAGCGAAGTTATTGAAAAACATTCGTGTATTTTTTGTTACGGGTGTACGATTAGAACATTTGTGATGGGAGTGAGAATCAAAATATCACCAAAAAAAAACAAAAAACGGAGCAAGAGAAGAGGTTACACCAGTCTCGCAAATATACCGTCAAGAGATGATGGTTGTTAGGGATAAAGGCTTGGATTTAGTTACAAATATCCACAGTTTACATAAGTGAAACATGCACTATACAGTAGTATTAAGAGTGGTTTAACGTTTATCAATATCTACAGGGTAGTACATTTTGTCGTGTGGTACACTTTATCCCCCGAACTTTTCATGACGCCTCTAACTCTTAAAACCAAAAATTTAGATTGCCCATTTGATTTAGGAACTTTTTGTCTTCTGCTTTTTTCGAATATTTTATTGTGTTAATTTTTATTGCAAAGTGATCTTTTAAAATGTCATTTTGTTTTCTAATCAAGAAATAGCGGATATCCGTTTTATTTATGGCTTTGTAAATGGAAGTTCAGCAGCAGCAACCTGTGAACATAGGCAAAGATTTCCTTTTAGAAGAGCTCCGCACCCTTCAGTATTTGTAAAAGTTCACCAACAAATTATAAGTCAGGGTTAAATAATGTGCATGGTCGTCAAAATAATAATCACAGGCAGCAAAGAAATATTGCACGACGAATTTTGCGTTAATTCGACAGAGATCCCACAACTAGCATTAGAAGAGTATTCGTAGCTTTAGGTGGAGTCTCAAATACTACTATTCATCGAACATTAAGACGGGATCACCGATATCCTTACCATCTACAACCTATTCAAGGACTACAACCAGGGGATGCAGAACGTAGAGTTGCGTATTGTCGATGGATTCTTGCTGAAAATAATAACAATCCAGTTTTTTAAATAATGTTTTATGGACCGATGAATCCTGCTTCACTCGCCGTGGTGTGGTAAATTTTCACAACCAGTACATTTGTGCACATGAAAATCCACATGTAGTTCGCTCGAGACATTTCCAACAAGAATTTATTGTGAACGTCTGGATAGGTATTTACAATAATCACCTTTTTGGGCCCTACTTTTACCACCTCGGATGAATGCTGCGGCTTTCTTGGAATTCTTAGAGAATGAACGTGGGAATATGTGGGAACAGATTCCCTTAAATTTACAAAGAGCGGTTTGGTTCCAGCTTGATGGTTGTCCAGCTCATTATAGCAGAATCGTTAGAAACTGACTGGACAACCATTATCCATGAAGATGGATTGGTCGTGCAGGCCCAGTTCCCTGACCGCCAAGGTCGCCAGACCTAAATCCTTTAGATTTTTTTGTGTGGGGGTATTTAAAAGAAAGGGTGTATGCAACTCCTGTGACAACAAGAGATGAACTCATTAATAGGATTAGGGATGCGTGTAAAGAAATAAGACAATTTTAGTTAATATTCCACGTGCAATTATTCGTCGGTGTGAATTATGTATTCAACAAAATGGTTCACATTTTGAACAGTTTCTTAAATTTATTTATTATTACGATAGCGTTTTGTACTACTTTTATTAAGAGACAAAAAAACGCGAGAATTGACATAATTTGATTCTTTTTTTTTATTGTTCTTTTCATGGCACACTATTTTTTGCGGGAGCATCAGACGTTCTTTACTTACCATTTGGAAGTTGTTCATGGATTACAGCTAATTTATCTCAAAAACTATGCATTTTTCGAAAAAAAAGCAGAAGACAAAAAAGTTCCTAAATCAAATGGGCAATCTAAATTTTTGGTTTTTAAGAGTTAGAGGCGTCGCATGTAAAAGTTCGGGGGATAAAGGGTGTACCACCCCAGAAAATGTACTACCCTGTAGGTATTGATAAACGTTAAACTATTCTTAATATTGAGTTTGAGAAGTGTGCACTACATTTGGATTTATTATTTTAAATAGTTTTGAAGATAAATTAAAAGAACTGAAAAAAATTAAAACTTTGAAACCCTGTATCTCCAAAACTAAGCGTTTGGCAGCCTATGTTTCTATGAACGTTTGTCTTAATTTTGAAAGCTCCATCGACTATTAAAGTCCTGCTACAAAAAACTGGAACACCTTGTATAATGAGCGACATAAATCGCTAGGCATTAGCTTTCTTCCGAAAAACGAGAAGATGTAGAGGTTCCACAGTTTATGAAATTGAATTGAATTGTATTGGCAATGGACTGAGGTCGCTTATTGGATGGAGGTCCTTGTTACCTATTCGATTGAACTTATAAAGTTGCAGTTCACTGTTTTCCAATTATACACAATCCACCTTGATATTGGCAGTACAAAAGAAAGGATAATAATCATTCTTGCCGTATACGCCCTGCTAGCTGGAAAAAAGAGGTGACGTACAAACCACTTTCCTCTTTATTACAAAGTTAAGATTTTTTAGCAAACATGAACAAGGAAAACAAGAATGTAAGCAACCACATAAGGAGGTGCGCTGCATTAGCTCTTCTGCCAGAAGATAAAGTTACAGATGGTTGGTCTTGTATAATGGAAAATTCTCGTTCCGACGAAGCCATTGTTAACTTTAACGATTATTGTATTGATCCATTAATTGATAATTCTCTTCCAATATGGATTTGGCATGGACAGCGCCATCGAACTACAAATTCTGAAGAAGCATGGCATAACAGGCTCAACAAACGAATCGGAAAAGCACATCGCAATATATTTAAACTGATAAAAGTTCTTCAGGAAGAAATGCACTATTATAATAATGTCTCCTTCAAAGTAGTGTGTGCATAAGTACTCTAAAGACCAAAAAGTATTGTGAACTGGATAGGCGGTTAAAATAGTTGCAAGTGACCTAAGTCAAATAAACAACATCTTAGTGAAACATTGGACAAGTTGAAATATACTGTAAAATTTGATTAGGAAAATTTAATTTAGATTTAAATATTTATTCATTTGTAATTAAGTATTGTGTATACAGGGTGCCCGTTGTTCGAGCTCCAGCATGTATCTCAGTTATTTAAAGAGATACAATGTCGTTAAATTAGGGCAAAGCTGTGCATTTGGTGCTCAATAATACGTCCTTACAAAATTTCGGATGTGTTCAGAGGTTGTCGAGATTTAAAAACCGAGATTTCAATTTTCGATTTTTCTTTTTACCGAAAACTGCAAAAGGTGAACGTTTTAAACTTTTACGAGAAATCCAAATATGATATCGAAAATTCCTAGGTACTCGAGATCTAGAAGTTATAGTAGTTAACTTTATTATTTCTTATGGCAACCATATTGGATTTTACATTTTGAATGTAGTTCTGTTTGCTGATTACAATGATATCATACAGTATGATTCAACTAATATTCCTCAAATATGGAAAAACATTTTTGAAGAGTACATTGAAGAACATGCATTCTTTTGTTTAAAAACTCATTTTGATTAAATTTTAAGTATTTAAAATTAAATAGTTAATCTAACAATAATGGATAAAACTAAACTATGAATCTATAATGAACATAACTGATAGAAGAGTGCTTTGGAAAGAACATGCATTCTTTTGTTTAATATAAACACATCTTTGACAGTTCGCTTAAATTTCAGTAGTTGTTGCTTTTTCATCAATGTATTTTCTAGATAAAATGCCGTTTTCAAATGAAGATAAATGAGATATGTTAGACATTTATTACGCTTCGCATCGAAATACCCATATTGCTACACATACGTACTTTGAGCGGTATCCAGAAAGGCAACAACCTACTCAAAACTATTTTTATGGATACATCGAAATTTGTTCGAGTTTGGTTCGTTTGTCAGTAAAGAAAAACTATTGCTAGACCCAGAAATCAAAATGAGAATGAAATTTTACTAGTAGTAAGTAAATTTCTAAAATCATTAAAAATCTCCATAAATAATTTCAATACATTCAAGATAATCCTTCTATTTCCACACAGGCCATCGTGACAAATATGAATACATCGTGACAGCTAGTATGGAGTAGTAAAAAATACATATTGCCATTCAAAATTCATGTCATTCAAGTACTGTATCCTGGAGATCGTGAAGGGCTAGTAATTTCCTTTCTAACATCATATTTACTGATGAGTGTAAGTTTACAAGCTCAGGTATGTTTAATCGTTATAACGAACATGTCTGGTCCATTGAAACTCCTCATAAACATCAAAGACGTCGACCACAAATACAATTCGCTTTAAACGTATGCGCCGGTTTACTTGACAACACAGTCATTGGTCCATACATTTATGAAGACACTTTAACTGCAAATGGCTACTTGCATTTTTAAAGACATATGTTACAGATTACAATGATAATACTATTTGTCTCAACCTCTTGAATAACATCTGGTTCCAGCAAGACGGTGCTCCGCCACATAACGCTAGAAGGGTAACTGACTATTTATCAATTATTCTCGAAAGTTATTTCTAAAAATGGCGTTCACAGAACCTTTCTCTCTTAGACTACAATTTATGAACTATAAAACATTACAAAACTGTACGTGATATTCATGATTTACGAACAAAAATAATTACGGCGTTAAGGACCAAAAGACGAGGAAGAGATATTTTAAGAGCAACACAAAATTTAAGGAGACGCATAAACCTATATTTAGAGGTCGATAGTGAATTTGAACAGCTGTTATAATGCTTCTTCTTTCCGTTATGTTCATTATATATTCACAGTTTAGTTTTCATCTATTATTATTAGGATTAACTATTTAATTTTAAATAATTTAAATTTAATCAAAATGTTTTGTCTGAAATGTATTTGCCGAAAATAGTTTTCAGCAGGTTGTTACTTTTTTTCTTTATAAGAGAATTTTCCATGAAGCATAGTAAATTTTAAAAAATAATACATGTATAAATTTAATCAAAATGTGTTTTTTAAACAAAAGAATGCAAGTTCTTTCCAAATCACTCTTCACAAAAACGGTTTTTTAATATTTTAAGAATCTTGAGGTTGAACCATACCATATGATGTACCATTGTAATCAGCATTCATTGAAACATGTAAAATCAAATATGCTGCATAAGAATAATAAAGTTAACTACTATACAGTACTTGAAAATTATCTATAACTATTTCGATTTCTCGTTAGAAGTGCCTTAATAATGTTAATGTTAATTTAAAATGCCCACGTTTTGCAATTTTCAGTACAAGAAGGATAATCAAAATTGAAAGTTTCGGTTTTTAAAATCGTGACATTCTCTGAAACTAATTTCAATGACATATTGAGCAAAAAATCGCAACTTTCGAATTTAACCGCCATTGTATCTCTTCAAATAGCTGAGATAATGTTGGAGTTTAAGCACTTTATACAGTAGATATAGATTAACATACAGTTTAAGACACTTTTATTTAATTATTTTGGTATTACATGTGAGTTTCTAATTTGTTTCAAATATTTTGTTTGTATATCGTACATACTTATTAAGTTTACCGAATCAATTGACCGAACTAATTGGTAAACCAATTTATCAAAGATTAATAATTGCAATTTATCAATCACAATTAATCGAAACGTTTATCGAATCCTAAATTTAAAATGGTAAAATAAACTACTATAAAACCTTAGAAAATAATATATCTGTATCTAGTGGTATTTGCTAACACTTTATTAAAATTATAGTTAATGGTAAATCTAATAATAATCATTCGATAATTAAATATTATAAATAACAAAATAAAACACCAACAAAAATTTTAAAATTTAGAAAAAAAATGTTTTAAAATATTATCCAGACTAAATAACTTAAATTATGTAATCATTCGAATACTATAAAAACTATACAATTTAAAAACTCAAAATTAAAAAAATTAAAATTTAGATCCATAAAATTAAACAACAAAACGTTAACATTTAACTAGTAATGAATATGGTTCTGCTGTAAGCTAACAGCTAAGTTTTTTTAAGTTGATGCTCATGCTTATGGTTAGTATTTACTTATTTATAGTTTATATACCTTATGTGACTGTTCAGGAGTCCTATCTCTTCAGCCCTGGTCAATCCTTTTCGATTTGCGATGTTTTGTATTATTGTATAGTTTACAATCATGAGATGTGCTACTTTGGTGTAAAAAAAAAAAAGTTTATTTATTTAATATTTAATAATGCGTTAATTGGTTTAAGTGTGTATGTTAAGGGGGTGTAGTGACTAGTGTGTTATTAGATTCGTCGTCCGGTTTCTTGCTGGGTCGTCATCGAATAGACGGAGGGTGAGGCATATGGGATGTTGTCCAGAACTTCATCTCCTCGGGAGGTCGTCGAGGAGTTGTGTAAGATCAGGGGATGTTTGAATTTTAATTTAGGTTTCTTCATGGGAATTGGGGAATCGGTAAGGATCTCTTTGCTAGGGATAATGTCGTTGAAGATTCTTTTAACGCAAAGTTTTTCTGTAGTGTTTGGATTCTGTGTGTGATGGTTGGTATGTTTGCGTGTTGTGTCGTGAGGTCGCTAGGGTACCTGAGAGGTAACCTGTGTATGCGTCTGAGGATTCGGCGTTCACAGGAGGAGATAGAGGAAAGGTGATTGGGTTTATATTCGTGTATATTGGTGATCGGAAATCCATAACAGGGCGGATGTATGTTTTAAAAGTGTGTAGAAGTGTTTTGGGTGGCAACCTCTAATTCTACCCGGAGGGCGCCCAGTAGGTTTGCGCGGTTCGTAATCCTATTGAGTATTTTTTAACATAGGGAGCCAATTGAGGGTTCTAGTAGAGGGTTGCTAGGTAGGTGATTTCATCGTGGAGTGAGTCTTTCTTGATTTAGGGCGAGGAAACATTTCTGGAGGCTAGCTTTGGGAACTTATACTAATTAGGTGTCGGAAGAGGAAGTTTGGGTTTTGGTGGGATTGACGGAGACTCTCCACCAGTTAGCCCAGTTGGAGAAGTTCCGCAGGGTTTTCGATATGAGGCTGGAGGCCGATTCGCTGTTCGATTAACCGCCCAGAAGGCGGTGTCATCCGAAAACTGCGCAACGACTACTCCGGGTTGTGTGACTTTGGGAATGTCAGATGCGAAGATAGTATAGGATCGGGGCTAAGGCAGAGATTTCGGTACGCCTGCTGTAGGTTGAAAAGGGTCGGAGAAGGTTTTCCTACTTTGACTCGAACTGACCCATTGGTCAGTACGAGAGTAGGAGTTTGGAGAAGGGGTCGGGTATATTGAGGTTACGGATCTTGTGCAGGAGACCGACGTGTCAGAAGAAGGTCGTTGAATTCTAGGTGGTCCCTGAATCGCCTGGCTAGAATCTGCTCGAAGCATTTTCTAGGCAACACAGGAGGAAATGGGTCTATAGGAGGAGGATGAGGTTAGGTCAGCGTGGGGTTTAATATCATGACGGTGGAGGCCGATTTTCAATTCGTCGGAAGTGAGAGGGTTAAGCATTTATTATAAATATCGGAAAGTATACGGAGGGCTGGGTCAGGTAGGTGCCGGAGGATTTTCCTATTTAGGCCGTTATGACCTGGGGCTAAATTTTTCCCTTTCTTAAAATATGTTTGGACCTGGTCGGGCGTGATAGGCATAAAAATGACTCTCGTTATCGAGTTGGGTTTCAGGAAGGTTAAGGTTGCGGAATTCTCAAGGCGACCTCGAGGATTGCCTTGAACCGGTTATCGAACTGGGGATCATCTGGGATTGAAAATGATTGGTGGTGACCAAGAAATCGGCTTTTCTGGTCGGAGGAGATTATTGCCCTGAAGGTCGGTTAGGTGGGATTTTGTTTACTTCCGGTCAGTCTTGTGCCAGAAGAGTTTACCATTTCTATAATCTAGCTGGGAAATGGCTTTGGTCCAGGAGTCTTCAGCGTTTTATTTCGCCTATTAAGGCGTTAGGCGATATTCGGTCTTGAGCGATCTGGATCGCAGAATTGACGATATATTCGTCTTTTCTCTTTGATCCAGTTCACAATGTGCTGTGGGAGCGGTTGAGAGATGTCGATGTTTAATGGCACATTTCAACCGCTTTAGGTTGGCTCTCTCGAGATCTTGGGTCGTTTGAAGATTGGGTGTAGAAAGGTTGTTGGAGATGTGTTCGGAGAACACATTCCAGTCTGCTCTAGAAATCTTTAACTGTGTATTGAGGATGGCTGGACAAAATGAAGTTTTGACCAGTAGTATGATCAGATGATGTGGTGCAGAAAGTACTCACGATCGAAATAGTGCTATGGTTGGAAACTATGATATGGTCTACTACAGAGACCTAAATGTTCGTAATAGGTTGGTTGAGTGTTATTCAGACAACTGCGACAGAGCGGATGATAGCCTGACCGTTGATTCGTTGCGTGTTCCTCGTGCGGGCATTGAAGTCACCTAGGATAACAGCATATATCGGTCTAGACTTAGATTCAAGGTTCATCATGTGCTGTGTTGTGACCTGGCGGGTAGGACATAGTCGATGACTTGCAGATTTAATGGAAGATCGGTATCAAGTGGGTTTGAGGTATGTCTTCCGAGATCTTGGACTCGTTTGAAGATTGGGTGTAGAAAGGTTGATGGAGATGTGTTCGATGAACATTCCAGTTCCTGCCAGAAAATCTTCAATTACTGTGTATTGAGGATAGCAAAAGTTTTGACCAGTATGACAGTTGTGTACACCACGATCGAAATAGTTTGCCGATTCGGAAACTATTGCAGAGGATCTAAATGATTTATCGGTTGGTTGAGCACTGATTCGCGCGAATACTGCTACAGAGCGGATGATAGCCTGACCGTTGTCGTGGCATTGAAGTCACCTAGGATAACAGCTTGGGAAGGCTAGAAGCGTAGATTAAAGGTCATCTGATAGTGTACCTGTCGGTCACGGAACATGACTTGACAGCAAGCGTAATGGAAAGGAGGTATCAGTGGTTTGAGGAAGTGTTCGATTCGGACAAGTTTGGAATGAGGATGTTCAGAGGATGCCATCTTCGATGGTGAACTGCGAGGTTCGGCCGCTTCACGTGTGTAGAAATCCCGCAGTTACGCTGATGCCAGGATCTCTTGCGTTAGGATCTGTGATCTTATCGCCACGTTTGACGATCTGATCGCGGAAGGATACTCTAGGTATGGCTCCTGCAGGTAGAACAATACTGGAGAGGTGTCGGATAAGAGAACCGAAATAGTGTCGCAGCTGACGCACCATCCGCGTAAGGACAGGCGGTCTTCTAGGGAGGTTTGGTTATGATTCGACATGTTAAGTTTGTTCGAGACCAGGGATGCGAACGGCCTTACACGTTTTAAGGAATCGATGCATCAGGATTTCTTGGTTGTAATGGATGTTCTTAGTGACGAATTGCGGATGCATATCTCTGAGGATTAGGAGCAGGTGACGGTAAGGTCAGGAAATTGATGTCGGTGCTGGACCATCAACAGGTCGGTCTAACAGAGTATGTTGATGTGTAAGTCGGAAGTTAATTGTGTAGTGAGTTTGTGTAGGTTTTGTCTAGCGTGTTGTAATGGATTTTGATGAAGGTGGATATCTATGGACTATGGCGTTTCAGTGGATGACGTAATCACGGTGAGAGATGGTGGTAGCAGGTTTTGTGGTGTGTGGTGGTGTGTGTGTGTGGTGTGTGTGATAGTGTGTTGTAGTGTGTGTGTGTGTGTGTGTAGTGTGTGTGTGTGTGTGTGTTGGTATAGTGCGGGTCAGTCTCGGATACCACCGTTACGGTAGCACGGTGACGACCGTGCTTAACCATCGCGGTTGTTGTTAGTGGAGGTTTAGAAATTGATTTAGAAAAGAAAGATAATTGTTTTAAGAGAAGGCCCAGTCTCCGCTCAGGTGCAGCCTCACACCCCGAGGATAAAAGGCTTGGAAATCAGAGACCCAAATAGAAAAAGGAGAAAAACACGTGTTAAAAAAATAAAACAAATAAATTAAAATTAAAACAATATTTTTAATAAACTGATACCTATTGCTTTACCGACGACGATGTTGTAGTTGGCGGTGGTGGTTCCTGGATGCTTCTATGTGTTGTTTTATCTCCTGCTGTTTTCCGGCGGCTCCTGCTTGCTGCTAGGTTGTGGCTCATCTACTGATGACCGCTTCTTCGTATTATCTCTATGCAAGCAGTGACAGATCTACCTCCGAAGCGGCGAAAATCACGATGCCGGAACGATGAGCGTAAAAACGCTAAGTTCTTTTTTGGAAATTAAGAGATTTGTAATAATTTTATATTTACGATTCGATGAATTGCCATTCGATCAATTGTGATTCGATAAATTGCGTTTCGATTAATTGCGTTTTCGATAAATTGATTTTCGATCAATTGAGTTCGGTGAATTGCGCTCGATAAATTGAGATTCGGTAAACTTTCCGATACCGATTGTTTAAATGTCAGATTAGTTAACTGACGGGTATAAGGGGAATGTTTGGATTTTAATCACACTTCTTAAAATAATGTGTCAGTGAACTAATGGAAAGTTTAAACCATACGTATACAACTGGCTCTAAAATTAAGTAATTAACAAAATATATTTATTTTGATTTTCTGGTACAATAACAAACATATACATGTATCTTCATTTGAATATTTCGGCACAAGAAAAGGTATAATACCTGTCATTTATCTCATTCATTAAATTTTGCATCTCAACCTAATCATCATCAACTATTATTACAATTTGTTTTTCTACATAATTTGGTATAACCGCAAGTTAAATCGTGACTTTTCTTAAGTACCGAGTAACACAATTGTGAGATAGTGGATCACTTAAGAATTAAGAACAAGTACATTAAAAAAATATATTTGCGCTTGAGTTGTTGCATCTTATTAATAATATATTACTATGCGCAAAATTTTTCTAAATAGTTTATTTAATTGCGTTTGTAGTTTTCATGACAGAATAGATGACAGCCCTGTAATTTTGCGTAACGCGTGTTGTTTTCAGCAACACGACTCCATTGTTAAAATGTAGAAAAATTGTTCTAGATAATTTCTAATGCATTTATGCAATCACCTTTGATTATAGCCTATATACAATAGTTTACACGTAAATGGTTTAATAACATTAAACCCGCTCCACATTAAACAACAAAAGATTTGTTATAGTTGATTAAAGGGATTACGTGTGCAATCAATTCCAACTGCGTACAATAATTTTGAAAAAAACAGGAAAAACTTTCCAAGGGAAAGTAGAACAAAATGTTTTGCTATTATACACATATATAGAATCTAATAACTATACAAAATGATAGATGACAGGTAATTGTTCTTAAATACCACAATACACTGTTATTATTAAATGTTAGTTACAATATTTCAATACAAGCACCCAAATCATTATACTCTCACTTTTTCCCAAATAAGTTTTAAATTGTGAAATCACAACTTAGTACATTTAACATTCACCTAGTTTTTATGTAGGTTAATTTTTATAATTTTCTGCGCGAAAATTTACAATTGTTCTTTGTATAGTTTTATATACGAATTTGTCGCGTGAGGGTAAGAGCTTTTGACAAAAAGATTATGTTTTGAATTATAGTATTTAAAGTGTAATCATATTTATTAGACTGTAAAGATTAAACGCCCCTAACTATAATTTTATGCATTTTCTAATTGTTTCTAAAAACATATTAATTGTATTATTATTTATTTGCTTTCCTGGGCGTAAAGTGTTACATGATAATCCTAAACGAAGCTGTAAAATAATATACAGTTATTTAAATAAATAACACGCTTCGGAATTTCACAACTTACGTAATAATTGTATCAAAATTTGGTATGTCTTATTCATTCTAAAAACACCAAGTGTTAAAAAAAATGGAGATGTATAATTAAATTATGTGCTGCAACTCAGGAAATTATACAGAAATTTATGTATAAAAGAATGCAGAGTTAATACACCGGTAATAATTTTATCTAATTATTAAGTACGTATATGAACACTGAACAGTTCCCAAAAAATGATTGAACGCAATCATTTCCACAATAATAAGAAATTGTTAACCTTAACTGTAAAAACTTTAGAAAAATCCTTTGATTACACCGACATATACAGGGTGTGGCGCAAGATTTTGATTAAAAGTAATGGCGAATACAGTTACGTTAAATATCTGAAATTACGAGCTGTAGGTTTTGGATGACGCTGAGTTCAAATATAATATTGTCCTGAATGTGGCACTTCCGGTTACTACCGGAAGTAGACGTCAACTTTGTTATTTTAAATGGAACCTAATATTTTTATTTTTATTTCGAATTCTACATGAAATTCTAGATAAAATTTGTGCACAATGTCCTATACCAAAAATGAAGTATTTTCGAAATATTTCGATTTTTTTAAATTTTGAAAAAATCCTAGTCCACATTGAATAACGATATCTCCATTAATAACGAAGCTAGTGACATGAAATTGTAACCAATAAACAACAAGCGCTTGCCCGTTAACTCCATATATCCATCTCATTGATATTTCATACAGGGTGTTTTAAACTTAGCCGCCAACATGCACAATTTAAATCATTTATAAGTTGCTTACTTTAAATAGAACACCCTGTATTTTATTACATTTTCCGCTGTATTTTTTAAGCCAATTCGTTTGGTATCAGTATTCCTATAACTAAATCCAACCACTTTTGAGATATTTCATTATCTTAGTTAAAACATAACAACACTTAATTATTTCAACATTAGTAAAGGGTAGGCCATGGCTGTCAAAGATTTGATAGTTAGAACGTTAATTGTTTATGTTGTTTTGACAGTTTTCTTTACCAGTTTATATTTCATAGTAAATAATGGCAAATGTAGATTTACTAATGATGATTTTTAAATCTTATTATTATTTACGGCGAGTGTAATAGAATGTTGAATGGACTTGCCGTGTTTTTGCAGAAAGATATCCAAATCGACCAAATGCAACTGGTGATATTGTAAGAAGATTGCTTAAAAACTGCCGTCAGTTTGGTCAATTTAAGACAAAATTAATAAAATAAACCAATAGTGGATAGTGACATAAACGAAATTAATGTTTTGGGTTATTTTACGGCCTCTCCAAATGCCTCCATTAGAGATTGTGAGAGAGATCTTACTTTGTCGACGAGAACAATTCATCGCATTTAAAAAACACAAATGGAAACCATTTTCATATCATTTGGTGCAACACTTACAATTAGGTGATCTTCCTCGAAGGGTAGAATTCTGTGAATGGTTTTAATGAAGACCCAAGAGGATGAAAACTTCATAAAAAAGTTATATGGTGTGATGAAGCAAAGTTTAGCAAAATGGATTATTTAATCGACATAATTCCCTTTTTTCGTCTAATGAAAATCCACATTTTAGTAGAGAACGTTATTTCCAAGATAGTTGGAGTTTTAATGTTTTTTGTGCAATAAAAGACGATAAAATTTTAGCATTAAAATTTTATGATGAAAATTTAAACGGTACAAGATATTGCACATTTTAGAAGAAGCATACGACCGGCGTTACATACTTTAAAAAATGGAGGCGGCTTCAGCTTGGTATCAGCAAGATGGAGCACCTCCTCATAACTTTGGGCCTGTTGCTCAGCATCTTTACGACATGTTTGATGATAGATGGATTGCCAATCAGGGTCCGTTTCGTTGGCCAGCTCGCTCTCCTGATTTGGCTCCTCTAGATTTTGGTATTTGGGGTTACATTAAAAATCAGGTATTTTCAAACCTGTTACGACAAAGGAAGATATGATGCAGAGAGTCTTACTTTCTTTTAATTCTCTAACACCCGACCATATTTCCAGAATTACAAGACATAACTTAATGAAAAGGATTCATAAATGTTTAGATGGTGCTAATTTTGAACACTTATTATAAAACTTTATTTGTTTAATTTACATTTAGTTATTTTTGTTTGTAAGTTATCTAATTAAATTAATACAAAATACCTAGTCAACGTTTTTAATGATATCCATAATTAATAATCCTTTCAGGCTATTGGTTACTTATGAAAAATAACAAAATATCACCTTAAATAATGGAAATCAGGGCCTATATGGAGTTAACGGGCAAGCGCTTGTTGTTTATTGGTTACAATTTCACGTCACTAGCTTCGTTATTAATGGAGATATCGTTATTCATGTGGACTAGGATTTTTCAAAATTTTAAAAAATCGAAATATCTCGAAAATATTTCATTTTGGTATAAGACATTGTGCACAAATTTTATCTAGAATTCATGTAGAATTCGAAAATAAAATAAAAATATTAGGTTCCATTTAAAATAACAAAGTTGACGTCTACTCCCAGTATAACCGGAAGTGCCACGTTCAGGACAATATTATGTTACTCAACGTCATCCAAAACCTACAGCTTCGTAATTTCAGATTTTAACATAACTGGATCCGCCATTACTTTTAATCAAAACTCTTCGTCCACACTGTATAAGGCATGCCTAAACATGTAAAATGGGCAAAACACTTTTAACGCGCATGCTAACGAGCTGCATACATTTTCTTCGAAAATTCCATTTAGCCAAAGTATATGAATCATTACCTTTTATTATTAAATGTAATTCGTTATCAACGAAACAACATGGTTTTAGTCAAGACTCATCAACTACTACTGATTGCACTGAAATATATGGAAATATTCTTTCTAACCAGGAAAATGATTATATACAGAGTTTTCTGTGGCCTAAGTAGAGCCTTTGACTGTGTCGACCACAAAATTTTAATTCAAAAATTAGAATGGCTGGATAAGAGTACACCACTTCAATGGTTCATCTCGTACTTCTCCAGTTTTTTTTCTCAGACCTTCAATTTCAATTGAGTGCCACAAAGAATCTGTGATACTATTTATCCTGTACATAAATGATCTCGTGTCTGATTTATCGAACTGCTGTCACTCTATATGCAGATGACATCAATCTCTTGGTTCAAAACTCACGAAGCTGTATAGAAACAGAAACAAATTTAGCAGCAAACACTGTTCAAAAATGCTAGCCAATAAACTTTCTTTAAATAAAACAAAAGCAAAGTGTACATTGTTCAAGGTGCAATCTAGTCAGAATACGAATCAGGATATCAATATTTCAATCGATGAATCCTCAAGTGAATGCGCGTAATCCTTACAAATTAGGTATCAGACCTAACTTGAAAAGATTCATAATTTATGGTGCTAATTTTGAACATTATTATCAAACTTTTTTGAATTTTCACATTTTTCATTTGTTTTCAAAACTTGGACTGTGGTATGGTTCAAGTTCAGTTGTTCTGCAATCATTCTAGCAGTTAATCGTCGGTCATTGCCCACCAGATCTTTGATTTTCTCAATATTTTCATCACTTCTTGACGTTATTGGTCTTCCAGAGCGAAGGTCATCCTGAACTGATTTTCGTTCATCTGAAAATGCTTTATACCCTCTAAAAACTTGTGCTCGTGACAAAGCCTCATCTCCATGTGCTTTCTTTAACTTTTTAAACGTATCAGTAGCATTCTCACCGAGTTTAACACAAAATTTGAACATTGTTGCTCGTAATTTATTTCACTCATTTTTGAACGCACAACAAAAACTTGTTTTATAAAAAGTTTGCTTACATATCACTTGACAACAATAGACTAAAAATATTAATGCTCACTGTTTTATCAGCTGTTTAGCTAAACATATGGCTACTTGTCAAGAGTTACAGTGTTGCCAGATTGACTGTAGAAATATCAGTCTCATTACTTTATTTACAAGCCTCGTATGTGCAAAAAAAAAATTCCAAAGCCGCCCGCTTCTATAAAATACCGATAATACAATTTAGGCATATTCAATCCTATTTAATTAGTTACACTTATTTTACTTTATATTGAAAAACTTTTATAAAGAAAAGTTATGTAAAATTAAGATTTCTTAGAAAAATATGTCTACACATTGTCTTATAACATTCATTGTTGTTCAGACATAAAAAACTTTGAACATTTAAATTCTACCTTACGAATTTTTTGCATATAAAATAATTAATCGATACGTTTCAGGTTGGTATTTTTATATCTTTTATATACAGCTGTTTTATAAATATTTGTTATAACCAAAAATGCTTCTAATAAACCCCCTCCACTGCTGAATTTATCCCAGAATCTAATCAGCTCCAGGAGAAATGAAAAGCTTAAATACGAAATTTGAAGTACGTACGTAGTCGTTCTGGAGTTATCGTAGATACTACACACACATACATCATAGCCGATCTTGGCGAAACTTTCATTTCTTAAATGTTTTGCTAAAACTATTCTCAATAAAATGATAGATTTAGGAGATTTGACATTTTGTTTGGAAGTGGATAGTTTAGAGTAACGTATTTAACAAAATGTAGATTAGTGTGCACTTCAAGAAAATGTCAAACATCTCCTAACCAGCAACTTATCGAATCCACGCAAGAATGTCCTTTTGTTAGCACATTTACGGTGTTATTTTCGGTATTTTCAATCTATTGCAATTACCTGCAAATCAGGTAATATACGCGGCTGTCAATGAAGAATTGCTAGTAACAGCAAAGAGAAATCGGACCACTCGGATATATTTATTGTGGTGAAACAATTGGGGATGTTCCTTACAAAATGCATCAGATATTTCTTAAACATGAAACTTACGGCCAAATCCTAAATTTGATTTCGCGTTTCCATCTCTTATGTAAAGAGGTACTGGGCCTATAAATATCTGTATAATGTAAATGTAATACAAAAACTAGTCAACGTTTGTTGACATGCATAATTAATAATCTTATCAGTGCTAGTATTATAAACAGAAAACATGATTGACCGCAATTTTTCGACAATGGGGGGCCTATATGGAGTTAACGGGCAAGCACTTATAGTTTATTGCGTTAATCTTTACTCACTGAACTTCGTTATTAATGGAGGATATCGTTATTCTATGCGACTAGGATTTTGCAAAACCTTTAAGCAGAATCGAAATATATCGAAAGATACCTTTCATTTCTGGTATGACGATGTGACAAATTTTATCTAGAATTCATGTTACAAAAAATAACAAACTTAGGTTCCATTTAAAATAACAAAGTTGACGTCTACTCCCATCTGGTATAACACAGTGAAGTGCCATGGTATCAGGACAATATTAGGTTACTCACGTCATCCAAAACCTACAGCTTCGTTAATTTCAGATTCTAACATAACTGATCCGCCATTACTTTTAATCAAAACTCTTCGGTACACTAAGGCATGTCCCAAACATGTAAAATGGGCAAAACACTTTTAACGCGCATCTAACAGTGCATACAGTTTTTCTTCGAAAATTCCATTTAGCCAAAGTATATGAATCATAACCTTTTATTATTAAATGTTAATTTATTATCAACGAAACAACATGGTTTTCGTCAAGACTCATCAACTACTACTGATTGCACTGAAATATATGGAAATATTCTTTCTAACCGGAAAATGATTATATACAGCGGAGTTTTCTGTGCCTAAGTAGAGCCTTTGACTGTGTCGACCACAAAATTTTAATTCAAAAATTAGAATGGCTGGGATAAGAGTACACCACTTCAATGGTTCATCTCGTACTTCTCCAGTTTTTTTCTCAGCTTAACAATTGAGTGCAAAATGAATCTGTATACTATTTATCCTGTACTAATGATCTCGTGTCTGATTTATCGAACTGCTGTCACTCTATGCAGATGACATCAATCTCTTGGTTCAAATCACGAAGCTGTATAGAAACAGAAACAAATTTAGCAGCAAACACTGTTCAAAATGGCTAGCCAATAAACTTTCTTTAAATAAAACAAAAGCAAAGTGTACATTGTTCAAGGTGCAATCTAGTCAGATACGAATCAGGAAATATTTCAATCGATGAATCCTCAAGTGAATGCGCGTAATCTTACAAATATTAGGTATTCTTTTCACAAAACCTAAAATGGAAACAACACATTTTGTCTTTAAACCCAAAAATTTCAAAGCAATATTTACAATCAGATACTAGAGATTAACTACATACACGTTAAAGATGGTCTACTAAGAAATTGAGTCACGACTTAGATATGGTATAGTCAATGGATGCAGTCCATATTCGTACAACTTGTACTTACAAAAACGAGCATTCGAGTTATCACTAAAGTTCTAAAACATCCTGTAGGCCACTTTTCACTCAATTAAAGATACTAACAATCACTTATATATCCTTGAATGGTTGTTCGTTAACGGAAGTTAAGCTGATAGTTAAAATGACACACACCCCCCCCAAAAAAAACACACACACACACACACACACACACACACACACAACGAGAAAAGATCACATTCGTTTACATGATTAGGCAACACAGGAATAGCCCACTTTTGCCAATGAGAATTTATAACCATCTCTCAAGCTTCTTTTTTCGCTCGTAGGAAATGAAAACAAAAATAACCATGAAAACCGAGTTTAAAACTTGTTTTAAAAAGGTTAAAAACTATGCGGGGTAAATCGTAATAACTGTTCGTTTAAACTTTTTTAAAAATTTCCTTAAAAGGTTCCGGGCCCACAACGACACCTTTTAATAGGGGGGGAAAATTGAATTCCCAGGGGTGTTCATTTCCAAAATGATGCCGAAGGGGCTTTAGGGGAAAATCATGGGTCCAGGTCCGGTTAGGGTGTTTACACGGAAATTTTCGAGGAGGTCACGGGAATTAGTTTAAAATTGGGGAGAGGGCAGGTTGAGAAGGTCAAAATTATGCAAGCCTTGGCCAATCGAAAAGAAGGACAGGTTTTATTTGAATTTTAATTCCCCGGGAAAGGTTAGTTTAAGGTTTTATTTTTCCGGGTTTTGGTTTTGGGGCGTGAAATATCCCAGATTAGGGTTAGGTTTTAAAGTAATCACCTTGGTTGAAAGAGATTTTTTGTCTTTTTTGTCGGGTTTTGGTTTTTGGACAAATTTTTAAAGGATTTTAAATGGTGGATGGTTAAGGTTTCAGTTGCGAATCTTAGAGGTTAAGGGTATTGCCCAGTTTTGATTTTTTTTTTTTTTTGGTTTGGTTTGGGGGTTTGTGATTTTCTGAAAGCTTTAATTTAAACTTGGTCCGTGACGCTTAACCATGTGTTTTATTTAGGTTTAAAATTAATTTAAAAAAATTTAACTGTTTTGGAAATTTCACCTCAATTTGAAGGAAAAAAAACGGAAATAAAAAGGAAACACAATAAATAAAAAATAATTAAATTAAACAATTTTTAAAAATGTACTTGTTTCAGAGTACGTGTTGGCGTGGTGTTAAATCGTCTATTTTTATTTCGCCTGTTTGCTTCCAAAGGTGGCTCATAAATGATACTTTCTATTATCTTATAAAGTTACATTATCTAAGAAAACTTATGGGAAAGTTAGGTAAAATTAAGTTTTTGAAAAATTAAGAATTTGTTAATAATTTTATTTTGTTCGATAAAACCTTTGAACAATTTAAATTCTAAATTCGTTTGATTAAATTTTTTCGATAAAGTTTGGTTTATTTTTTCTTTAAATTAGATTTTTAAAATTTGATACCAAAAAATGTCTTTAATTTAAACCTATGGAATTTTAAATCACACTCAAAAAATGTAAAAGTTAAATAAGGAAATTTAAACTACGTTACATGGTTCTAAATTAAGTAATTAACAAAAATATTTATTTGATTTTTGGAAATCAACTATAATGTTTTTATTAATATTTCAAAAAGAAGGTTTAAATTTGCATTTTTTTATTAATTTAAAACCATTAACAAATTAAATTATTGTTTTAAAAAATTTGGTAAACCTTAACGACTTTTTTAATCCCGAGAACCTTTTGTTAGACATTTGGTTTAGGTAATTTTAAATTATTTGCGCTTATTTGCAAATAAATTTAATATACCTTGCAAAATTTTCTAAAAGAAATTACCTTTGTATTTTTTGGAGAACAATGGGAAGGCCTTAAAATACGTTTTTTTAAACAGAAACCCTTGAAATCAAATTTGTTTGTTTTCCTTTCTTTATGAAAACCTGTATAATATTGTTAATGTTAATGGGTTTATAACATTAAACCCTCCATTAAACCAAAGATTTTTAAGGAAAAGGGATTACGGGCAATTTTCCAATGGGTTTTTTTTTTTTTTTTTTTTTTTTTTTTTTTTTTTTTTTTTTTTTTTTTTTTTTTTTTTTTTTTTTTTTTTTTTTTTTTTTTTTTTTTTTTTTTTTTTTTTTTTTTTTTTTTTTTTTTTTTTTTTTTTTTTTTTTTTTTTTTTTTTTTTTTTTTTTTTTTTTTTTTTTTTTTTTTTTTTTTTTTTTTTTTTTTTTTTTTTTTTTTTTTTTTTTTTTTTTTTTTTTTTTTTTTTTTTTTTTTTTTTTTTTTTTTTTTTTTTTTTTTTTTTTTTTTTTTTTTTTTTTTTTTTTTTTTTTTTTTTTTTTTTTTTTTTTTTTTTTTTTTTTTTTTTTTTTTTTTTTTTTTTTTTTTTTTTTTTTTTTTTTTTTTTTTTTTTTTTTTTTTTTTTTTTTTTTTTTTTTTTTTTTTTTTTTTTTTTTTTTTTTTTTTTTTTTTTTTTTTTTTTTTTTTTTTTTTTTTTTTTTTTTTTTTTTTTTTTTTTTTTTTTTTTTTTTTTTTTTTTTTTTTTTTTTTTTTTTTTTTTTTTTTTTTTTTTTTTTTTTTTTTTTTTTTTTTTTTTTTTTTTTTTTTTTTTTTTTTTTTTTTTTTTTTTTTTTTTTTTTTTTTTTTTTTTTTTTTTTTTTTTTTTTTTTTTTTTTTTTTTTTTTTTTTTTTTTTTTTTTTTTTTTTTTTTTTTTTTTTTTTTTTTTTTTTTTTTTTTTTAAAAAAAAAAAAAAAAAAAAAAAAAAAAAAAAAAAAAAAAAAAAAAAAAAAAAAAAAAAAAAAAAAAAAAAAAAAAAAAAAAAAAAAAAAAAAAAAAAAAAAAAAAAAAAAAAAAAAAAAAAAAAAAAAAAAAAAAAAAAAAAAAAAAAAAAAAAAAAAAAAAAAAAAAAAAAAAAAAAAAAAAAAAAAAAAAAAAAAAAAAAAAAAAAAAAAAAAAAAAAAAAAAAAAAAAAAAAAAAAAAAAAAAAAAAAAAAAAAAAAAAAAAAAAAAAAAAAAAAAAAAAAAAAAAAAAAAAAAAAAAAAAAAAAAAAAAAAAAAAAAAAAAAAAAAAAAAAAAAAAAAAAAAAAAAAAAAAAAAAAAAAAAAAAAAAAAAAAAAAAAAAAAAAAAAAAAAAAAAAAAAAAAAAAAAAAAAAAAAAAAAAAAAAAAAAAAAAAAAAAAAAAAAAAAAAAAAAAAAAAAAAAAAAAAAAAAAAAAAAAAAAAAAAAAAAAAAAAAAAAAAAAAAAAAAAAAAAAAAAAAAAAAAAAAAAAAAAAAAAAAAAAAAAAAAAAAAAAAAAAAAAAAAAAAAAAAAAAAAAAAAAAAAAAAAAAAAAAAAAAAAAAAAAAAAAAAAAAAAAAAAAAAAAAAAAAAAAAAAAAAAAAAAAAAAAAAAAAAAAAAAAAAAAAAAAAAAAAAAAAAAAAAATAACAAAGTTGACGTCTACTGTATAACCGGAAGTGCCACTTCAGGACAATATTATTTACTCAACGTCATCCAAAACCTAAGCTTCGTAATTTCAGATTTTTAACATAACTGATCCGCCATTACTTTTAATCAAAATTTCGCACCCTGTATAAGGCATGTAAACATGTAAAAAAAATTTTAACCGCATGTAACGAGCTGCATTTTTTTGAAAATTCCATTTAGCCAAATATATGAATCATTACCTTTTATTATTAAATGTAATTGTTATCAAAAACAACATGGTTTTATCAAGACTCATCAACTACTATGATTGCACTGAAATATATGGAAATATTCTTTCTAACCAAAAATGATTATTGTTTTCTTTAATTTTGACTGTGTCGACCACAAATTTAATTCAAAAATTAGAATGGCTATAAGAGTACACCACTTCAATGGTTCATCTCGTACTTTCCAGTTTTTTTTCTCAGACCTTTCAATTGAGTGCACAAAGAATCTGTCATACTATTTATCCTGTACTAAATGATCTCGTGTCTGATTTATCGAACTGCTGTCACTCTATATGCAGATGACATCAATTTTGGTTCAAAACTCACGAAGCTGTATAGAAACAGAAACAAATTTAGCAGCAAACACTGTTCAAAAATGCTGCTAGCCAATAAACTTTCTTTAAATAAAACAAAAGCAAAGTGTACATTGTTCAGGTGCAATCTAGTCAGAATACGAATCAGGATATCAATATTTCAATCGATGAATCCTCAAGTGAATGCGCGTAATCCTTACAAATATTAGGTATTCTTTTCACAAAACCTAAAATGGAAACAACACATTTTGTCTTTAAACCCAAAATTTCAAAGCAATATTTACAATCAGATACTAGAGATTTAACCATACACGTTAAGATGTCTACTAGAAATTGAGTCACGACTTAGATATGGTATAGTCATATATGCAGTCCATATTCGTACAACTTGTACTTACAAAAACGAGCATTCGAGTTATCACTAAAGTCTAAAACATCCTGTACATTTTCACTCAATTAAAGATACTAACAATCACTTATATATCCTTGAAGCTGCAAGTCATGTTCGTTAACGGAAGTCTAAGCTGATAGCGTCTAATAATGTGACACACACACACACACACACACACACACACACACACACACACACACACACACACACACACACACACACAACAGAGAAAGATCACATTCGTTTACCATGCATGATTAGGCAACACAGGAATAGACTTTGTATGCCAATGAGAATTTATAACCATCTCTCAAGCTTTTTAAAACTACCATTATCCTCTTTTCAAAAGACCTTAAGGCAGTACTTGCAGATAAACCTTATTATAATATATCTGAATTTCTCTATAATCAAATATAGTTAGTATATAGCTGTATAATTGTATCGCTTAATTATAAGTTAATGCTATTTTGTTTTGCTTCATGACGGATGTGTGCAATTTTCTCTAATTACCTCAACATAATAAATGTAATATTATTTTATTTTTATTTTTTTTGTTAATTGGCAAGACTGTGTGGTCATATGCCTATGCAATGCTTATTTTATAGTTTGCTTATTATGTTTATTTCTTTTAAAAATCTTATTAATTTTCGATTGCTTCAGGACTATCTTTAAATATTTCTTCTATGTTATTTGGCATCTTTAGGTTTATTCGAAAATTGTTATATATGGGCATTCTATTATACCTGATTAATGCTATTCCTGTTGCAATGGTTACACATCGTTGATTACATCACCCAATAGGTGTAGTGTGTGAGGTTTGTTTGCCCAATACGTAGTCTAGTAAGTGCTGTTTCTTCCCGTTTTGTTATTATTGGTTGGCTTTTCCATAAGGTAATGTCTTTTTAATTTTTGTAGATGTCTGTGCTTTGTGTTTTCCATTGATTTTCTCAGTATTGTTTAGCTTTTTGTTTTATGTATAGTTTGACGTCTTTAAATCTAATAGAACAGACGTCTGCGTTGTACATATCAGTGGCTTCTCTTGCTCTGGTGTCAGCTATATTGTTAGGAATACCCATGTCCAGGTACACATCATGGTCAGCGAAATAGATGGGTCCATATGGTAAATCAATGATCTGATCATATTACGTAATGAATCTTCATGTACACGTAAAATATATTTTTTAATCCAGATAAATTATCTGTACATATTAAAATTTCTTACTTCTATTATATACGCAAAATAAGACTTCTTGCCATATGGCATACATTTCCGTTGTGTATGTTGTTGCATTTTAGGGACCAGTTATGTGTTTCGTTTTGAGTGTAAATGGCGTTCCTGATCCATTCTTTGTTCTGGACCAGTCGGTATACACTATGACATGGTTATTATAATTAGTTAACGCTTCTCTAAAATAGTGTTGACACATGTCATTAGTGGTTCCCTATTTTCCAATAATGTTAGATCCAGATTTGTATTTATTTTATCCAATAGGCACACTGGGTGGTCTGGTATACTATATTTAAATATTTCAAATATATCAAATTGCATTTTATTTTTTAATTCTATTGCACGTATTGAGAAGGTCTGCGTTTTGGTTCGCTCATTTGTAACAATATTGATGGTATGTTGCAGTTCCTGTTTGATATCTAGCATTTGATTCCGTCTTTGTCGTCTACAATAGTCCACTATGAATTTGGGTATAGATTTGATAATATCATTAATTCCGATTAGAAACAGAGTTGTACTCAGCAGATTATTATTATTATTATTATTATTATTATTAGTTTTATAACAATAATAAAATAATAAAATTATTATTATTTTTTAATGGTTAAGGCCCAACTGCTATGGTTTTTATGGCCATTTTTAAGCTGTTCTTATTTAAATACTACCGTAGGTTTGTCCTTTTAGGTATTTTATTGTAAGCTCTATTGATTTATTGTGTTCGTTCATTATCTCGTTCATGCTGTTACGTATTCCTAACTTCTTCTTATATGTGAGTACTCTGGACACTCGATAAATATGTGCTCCAGTGTTATATAAACTACATTTGTTACATATTTTCTTGTTTTGCCTACAAGAAATTGTTGTAATGTGTGTCCAGTTCTAATTCTGGTAAGCACAACTTGGTCTCTTCTCGTTAATTCATGTTACTTTCAAGGTGGTGTGTTTCTTGATTTACTTAAAACGTATTCGATTGTTTCCACAGTGAGTCCCATTTGTCAAGACACTTGGCTTTTATGTGTTTTAAAATCGCTTTGGTGGATTGCGATGTCATCTACTTTCATTTTGGTAGCATTTTTTGCTGCAACATCTACCTTTTCATTTTCAGGTCTTACAATATGCCCTGGTATCCACATTATTGCCATGTTCTTAGATTTGGTGTTAAGTATATAATTGTTCTTTGTCCATGTTACTAAGGATCCTTAGTGTAATTTGGATTGCGTAGTGCTTGCATAGTACTTAACGAGTCTGTGCATATAATAAAGTTGTTATTATTGTAGTAACTAGAGATGAAAAGGATTGCCAGATTGCGTAGAGTTCTGCATTATTCACTGGTACTCTTATTCAGTGACCAACTGTGATATGTTCCATTTGTATAAACCACTTCCTACCCCATGTTCGGTTTTGGAACCATCCGTAAAGATTTTTGTATATGTAGAATAGCTGGGCACAATTTTGGATACGTGCATGATATGTATGCGGTAAGGTATCTTGTTTTTAAAATCAGTTAAGTAAAATATAAATTTGGTATTTAGTGGTACCCAATAGGCATTTTCAGGAGTGTGCTCAATTAGTTGCGGTATACTGATGTGGTTTCCTTCCATTATTTCCAATGCCCTTCAAAGTGCTGGTCTACTTGCTGTTGGTTTTTAATTCATAGGCTCTGTGTATATCGGTATCTTTGACTATTTTGCGGTTAACATGTGACCGTAGCGTTAGTATTTTATGAAATAAATTGAGAAGTAAAATTTGTCTGATGTATAGCGGTGGAATCGGCGTCTGCAAGTATTGATAGCGTTGGGCTTGTTCAAACGCGCCTGTTGTCATTCTAATCCGTTAGTTATGTGTCTAACGGTTTTACAGTGGATTTTCTGGCGGAAGAATACACTATACTTCCATAGTCTATATAGACAATATGAATGATTGGTAAAATTATGAGTGTTTATCTATCCGATCCCAATTTATATTGCATAGGCATCTGATTAAGTTTAATCTTTTTACATTTTGTGTAATCCACATGCTTTCAAAATAAAGCTTTTTATCAAGTGTACCATTAATATGTCAAGCTGGTTCGTTTGGCCTTTCCTTAACCTGCAAAAAAGTGTATCGCTGCGGTTTGTACTCAGTAAATTTAAGGCCAATTTTATCGGCTTGTCCTACAATTTCATTTATGCATTTGCAAGCTGTCTGGATATTATCAGTAGTATTATTTTGACTAAAATTACTACGTCGTCTACATAAAGACATTTGTGAACATTTGGATGATTTAAAGTTAGTAGCTCATTAATACCAATAATGAATAGGGTGCAGCTTATTACGGATCCCTGAGGTATGCCATTTTCTTGTATATATGTTTTTGATATCGTGTTACCAATTCTCCAGCAAAACTGCGGTAGGACATGAAACTTTGCATAATCTGCGGTAATTTTCTTTCATATTCCAGTCATGCAAAGTTTTTGTTATGTTATACCTCCACATCATTTCATAAGCCTTATGCACGTCAAAGGTAACAGCGACTGTGTGGTTTCTATTTATAAAGCTATTTAATACGTAATTTTCTAGATAAACTAACATATCACCGGTAGAATGAAATTTACGGTATCCGATTTGATACTTTGAAATAAGTTGTCGTGATTCTAATAACCATACTAATCGTTCGTTTTTTCAAAAGTCTTACTCAAACAGCAGGTGAGTGAGATAGTCCTGTAATTAGCAGGATTTGTAATATCTTTCCAGACTTAAGTACCGGTATTATTATGAAATGTTGCCATTGTACTGGATATGTTCCTTTTTCATATATTGCAGTGTATATTTTTAACAATTCGTCTTTTTTTGGTAATGGAAGTTTTTCAAGCATGACGTATACCACTGTATCTGGCCCGGGAGCTGTATCTTTGCAATTATGGAGCGCCTTATTTAGTTCGGTAGGTGTAATAGACTGGTTGTAATGATACGTTTCATAGGTCTTAAAATTTATTTCTTGTGCTTGTAGTAGTCTAGTTGCTCTGAATGCGTCTATGTAGTTCTCTGAGCTGCTATTTTGTTGAAATGTTGTTGTGCTGTCAACAATATCTTCACTTTTTGTTAGGTTTATTCCTTCTGCTATTAGCAGTAAAGAAATACTTTCGTAGTGTTTTCCTGTTATGGCTTTGGTTTTTCTCCAAACATCACTTCTAGTACGAACGTTGATCGTATTTACATATTCTTGCCAAGAATTCCTTTTGCGTATAATATTTTTCGTCGTACTTCAGCACAAATTTTTTAAATTAATCATGCTTTCAGTCGTTGGTTTACGCTTAAAGGTAGTAAATAATTTTCAATTTTTGTTTCGTCAAGTTTTAATTTCTTCTGACCACCAGGGTACAGATTTTATAGATTGAGGAATAGCTTTAATGCAGCTTTCACAATAGTTTGAGTAAATAAGTTACTTGGTCTTCTATTTCCAGCATGTTATCATATCGATCGTTATTTAAAACTGTAGTTTTTTTCCCAGTTTGCCTTTTTAATTAACCATTTTTAGGTAGTGTGCTGTTTTCCTTTTTCTGTTGTGTAAAATGAATATGGGAGTATGATCGCTACCACAGAGATCATTATGTACTCCATGTTAGTTTTAATGCTACTGTTGGAAGCAAGCGTGAGGTCTATCGCAGTAAAGTTGCGTGATTTACCATTGAAATGTGTGGCAGGGCCAATGTTGAGAAGCACTAAACTATTATTTTCTATAAGTTGCTCTATTAAGTGACCTTGAGCATCATGTGGTTGATCTCCACACTTTAGAGTGAGATTGAAATCTCCCACAAGGGAAAAGGTGAGTTAATTGGGCAGTTATATTCTTCATATCTTGCAGTGTCTAGTTGTACGATGGTAAATATATGTTGCAAATAACTATACTGATGGGATGTTCAATTTTGACTGCAATAGCTTGTATGTGCGTGTCAGTTTCAATGTGTATGTGGTATGTTGTTTTAACGTAAATGGCTACTCCTCCACTTGCCCTTTCGCTACTAATATAATTTTTGTTATAACACTGATAACCTCTAAGGTGAAATTTTTCGTTTTCTTTGAGGTGGGTTTCCTGTAAGACAAACAGAAAGGTTGGTATTCGTTTAGCATCAGGTTTAACTGGCAGTAATGATGTTTCAACCCATTACAATTTCATTGCAGAATATTTTCTTTGGTATTGAATGTTATAGGTTAAGGTATTTTAGATTGTCGAATATCAATGTTCGAAACAAATAAGTTGATAAATTGTAGAAATAAACTAATGAATAAAGTGTATATAAAACTTATAAACTGAAAAGGACGAAACAATAAAATATCACAGTAGAAAATATCACAGTAAAAATATCACAGTTTAATCATAATTTATAGTTATAGTTGAGTTGAGTGGAAAAGATCAATCTAGCTGGTCATTTTGGATCTCTTGGCTTTCCTTTTGGCCAACCTTTTGTTTTACGTTTTTCTTTTCTGGTGATGTTTATATCTTGAGATGTACTTGTATCTGAATTATCCTCTGAACAAACCTCTACTTCTGATGTCATTGCGTTTACTGAACTTCCGGTGCGAACTCTTTTATCAGGGTCTGAATGTTCATTATTTTGTTGAGGTGTTATACTTCTTCTTTTGTGTATCCGGTATGCAAAATCCCAGTTCCATATCAGATAATTCAGTGTTTACCATAGTTTGCACGGTATTGGGCAATTGTGAGTTGTTGTGGCTTGATTGTATTTCTTTTTGTATTTGTGAGATAGATTTCACTGCACAGTGTACTTCGTTTCTAATTAATGTTTTTATTTCAGATACTATTTCAGAAATTATGTCTTTAACATTAAAATTTGTAGGTGAAGCAAATGATTTTTGCGATGCGATTGACGCATATATGGCCGAAGGTGGAGGATTTGAAGCCAAAACCTCGCCTGGCTTTTGGTACGTTATTTTCCTGTCTACTTTTAATTTTGTATTGCAGTTTCACTTTTATATGCAGAGCAGTTCTTAGATCTGCTTAAATGTGATCCTCCACAATTTCACATTTTGGAGGAACGGGACAGGGTTAGTTATCATGCTCTGGGTAACCACGTAGCATATTTTGTCCTTAGTGCACGTTGATGAGCTGTGCCTGTATTTTTGACATTGAAAGCATCGTAAGGGGTTCGAATAGTAAGGCTTTACAGGTAAATTATGGTATGCAGCTTTTTACTGACGTTGGTAGTGTTGCTCTGTTAAAAGTAAGTAATACTGAACTAGTTCTTAATAATTCACCTCCTTTCCTGATTGTCATAAAGAGAAATAAGAGAAATTTAAAGTATTGTGAGGTGTTACCACCAGCTATGTCGTTAAATGTTTTTAAATATGAAAGTTTCTGTGCCTGGATTCTGCTCTTAACTTCAATAAGGAGCCCTTGTTTTATTTTGTTTATGTTAGCAACCATTCCAATTAAATAATTTATACTCCTTTGAATTACAAAGGGACTTATTTTATCAAATTCTCCAACTATTGTGGGTATAATTACTAAAATTTTGGGTATTATTATTATTATTATTATTATTATTATTATTAAATCTTGCTATAGTAGAATATTGTTACCAACATTTTACATGCTAAAACATGTGGAATTCCAGCTTCATTTGATGTTAATTTTCATCTTTTGTTTCAACACCGATTTAGTTCCTAGATGTTTATTTTTATCTTTACTCTACCACTTCATCCACTAAAACACTTGCAAAGCGTCCGTAACCAGATTTGAACCAGGAACTGACGAAAAAATCAATATGCTCGACTTCTATAAAATACCGATAATACAATTTAGGCATATTCAATCCTATTTAATTAGTTACACTTATTTTACTTTATATTGAAAAACTTTTATAAAGAAAAGTTATGTAAAATTAAGATTTCTTAGAAAAATATGTCTACACATTGTCTTATAACATTCATTGTTGTTCAGACATAAAAAACTTTGAACATTTAAATTCTACCTTACGAATTTTTTGCATATAAAATAATTAATCGATACGTTTCAGGTTGGTATTTTTATATCTTTTATATACAGCTGTTTTATAAATATTTGTTATAACCAAAAAAATGCTTCTAATAAACCCCCCTCTCCACTGCTGAATTTATCCCAGAATCTAATCAGCTCCAGGAGAAATGAAAAGCTTAAATACGAAATTTGAAGTACGTACGTGTAGTCGTTCTGGAGTTATCGTAGATACTAACACACACACATACATCATAGCCGATCTTGGCGAAACTTTTTCATTTCTTAAATGTTTTGCTAATAAAACTATTCTCAATAAAATGATAGATTTAGGAGATTTGACATTTTGTTTGGAAGTGGATAGTTTAGAGTAACGTATTTAACAAAATGTAGATTAGTGTGCACTTCCAAGAAAATGTCAAACATCTCCTAACCAGCAACTTTTATCGAATCCACGCAAGAATGTCCTTTTGTTAGCACATTTACGGTGTTATTTTCGGTATTTTCAATCTATTGCAATTACCCCTGCAAATCAGGTAATATACGCGGCTGTCAATGAAGAATTGCTAGTAACAGCAAAGAGAAATCGGACCACTCGGATATATTTATTGTGGTGAAACAATTGGGGATGTTCCCTTACAAAATGCATCAGATATTTCTTAAACATGAAACTTACGGCCAAATCCTAAATTTGATTTCGCGTTTCCATCTCTCTTGATATGTAAAGAGGTACTGGGCCTATAAATATCTGTATAATGTGTATAAAATGTGGTTGCAGCTAATAAAACTTATTGTGCAGTATTTAAACAGAAAACATGATTGACCGCAATTTTTCGACAATGGGGTCGGCCATACAGTTACTGCCACTATAGAAGCGAATCTTTGCTGATGAACTGGGATTGGAGGATGTGTGGTTTTAGCACGACAGTGCAACCTTAAGCAGAAGAATTATCGAAAGAACCTTTATTTCTTTGACGATGGAAACAATTTTTACACAAAACAAACTGGCCTTTAACCACGTTTCCCATCTGGTTAACACAGTGTGTGATGGTATCGCTAAGGTTTTGTAATAATTTGGTTAATTTCTGCCAAGTAAACCCCTACTTGCCACCGGTATATAAGGCATGTCCCAAACATGTAAAATGGGCAAAACACTTTTAACGCGCATCTGTATACAGTTTTTCTTCGAAAATTCCATTTAGCCAAAGTATATGAATCATAACCTTTTATTATTAAATTTAATTTATTATCAACGAAACAACATGGTTTTCGTCAAGACTCATCAACTACTACTGCTTGCACTAAAATATATGAAAATATTCTTTCTAACCTGGAAAAATGATTATATACAGCAGGAGTTTTCTGTGACCTAAGTAGAGCCTTTGACTGTGTCGACCACAAAATTTTAATTCAAAAATTAGAATGGCTGGGGTTAAGAGGTACACCACTTCAATGGTTCATCTCGTACTTATCTAACAGATCTTAAGTTGTACGAATATGCTCAGCTACAAGTCACAATAAACAGAAGTTTTTTTTTCTCTTCCAATTTCAATTGGAGTGCCACAAGGAGCAATTCTGTCCCCGATACCATTTAACCTGTATATAAATGATCTCGTGTCTGATTTATCGAACTGCTCAGTCACTTTATATGCAGATGACATCAATCTCTTAGTTCAAAACTCACGAAGCTGTATAGAAACAGAAACAAATTTAGCAGCAAACACTGTTCAAAAATGGCTGCTAGCCAATAAACTTTCTTTAAATAAAACAAAAGCAAAGTCTACATTGTTCAAGGTGGAATCTAGTCAGAATACGAATCAGCATATCAATATTTCAATCGATGAATCCTCAAGTGAATGAACGGAATCCTTACAAATATTAGGTAAATTCTTTTCATCGCAAAAGCCTAAATGGAGATTACAACACATTTCTGTCTTTAATATTTCCCATTAAGATTTAAAGCAATTATTTAAAATCAGATACCTTAACTACGTACACGTTAAAGATGGTCTACTACGCAGTTAAATTTGAGTCACGGACTTAGATATGGTATAGTCATATGGAGATACAGTCCATATTCGTACAACTTATTACTCTTAAAAAAACGATCCATTCGAGTTATCACTAAAGTCTCGGCCAAAACATCCTGTAGGCCACTTTTCACTCAATTAAAGATACTCACTTCCCTATATAGCCTTGAAGCTGCAAGTCATGTTCATAAACGGAAGTCTAAACTAATAGCGACTTATAATGTGACACACACCACGAGAAAAGATCACATTCGTTTACCACTGCATAGATTAGGCAACACAGGGAATAGCCCACTTTGTATGCCAATCAGAATTTATAACCATCTCTCAAGCTTTTTTAAAAACTACCCTTATCATCTTTTCAAAAAGACCTTAAGGCAGTACCATGCAGATAAACCGCATTATTATTATTACTAAATCTTGATATAGTAGAATTGCTCTCCAACATTTTACATTCTAAAACATGTGGAATTCCAGCTTGATTTGATGTTAATTTTCATCTTTTGTATCAACACCAATTTGGTTCCTAGATGTTTATTTTTTATCTTCACTCTACCACTTCACCCACTAATACACTTGCAAAGCGTCCGTAACCAGATTTGAACCAGGAACTGACGTATCCTCAGTCAATATTGCCCGAATTTTTTCTACAGTTTGCTGATATGTTGTCTGTAAGTATCATTTTTGAGAGTGGATTCTTTAATTTAAATTATGGAATATTTGCAGAGACCAATGAGATCGACGCATTTAACTTCCTGTGTGATCGTGAAACAGTGGCAATCTTTTATCCTGGTTTATTTACTCAAAACCAACCCAATTTAAGGAGTCAGTGCAAAAAGTGGTTAAGCCACATTTTTGACATTCTAAGTTATAGCTGTTTCAAAGTTTTAAATGGTTCTCACATATACATGTTTAACGATCACCATGTGTACTTTTTAAAAGAAAAATTATACCTTTCTGCAATATAAAAACATATAACGTGCAATTTAATTTTTTTTCAACAATTGAGAAAGTGGAAAAAATGGGTTTTAAATACGAAAAATTTTGCTCTATTTTTCCTTAAATAGTTAAAAAAAAGCCGAAACTATGCAGAAAATGTATTTACCAAAAACATAAGTTTAAAACAACAGATTTTACTCATAAATGTCAATGTCTTGATCGTGATTAGGAGTGTCATGGCGGTTGGCGGTAGTCATATTTTCAACGTTAATAGGGGTCCTAGTATAGAATTCAATATCGCCTGAAATAACCAGCTTAACAAGTGTTGTAGGAGCCTCAGGGTTTATCTTCAAGTAACTGTCGCCGTATGGCAATCTAGGACTACTGAAAATTTTGATGTTCATACCCACTCTATAAAGGGCCATGTTGCTGCATATTTCTGTCTTAAACTCTTTAGTTTGAATGGATTCTCTTCTTTTTTGGGAAACAAGTTTTAGAAATACCGGGTACGGAAGTGTTGACGTATGGCATAATTGTTTATAATCTTTTACTGAGAGGTCTATCGTCTATAGCTAGCTCTTCGTTTGATCAAAAACTGTGCCGAACAAAAACCACACTAAAGGGATTTTTTAGTCTGAAAGTCTTGATTAGTTCAATGTAAGTCTCAGGATTGTCATCCAGTTCTAGTTTCAGCATAAAGTGCCCTGGTAGGGGATACCATATCGCAATGCACTTAAAGACATTACGTTTGCATAACTGATCTAGGTAAGAAAAAAGAGTTCGATTCTTATTGCGGCTGAATGCATTGTCACAACAAATTGTTAACTTAGACGGTTGCGAATCCTCATGTTTTTTAATATAATTAGACACGTTATGACCTCATTCGGGCCTTTTTGAGTAAAAGTCGCCGTGTAAGTGTACATTGTTGCTTTACAGATTTTTGGGCTGTGGTAACTGACTAATATAATATTCGTCTTGTGCGGTAGTTACCGATAATGGGAGACTTTTTCATAATGAAAACACATAATTTCAGAAGAATCTGCTGATTTTTGAACGTCGGCTACTTTCGTTTTGAACACATCTGCTTGTCTCAGAAATTTTTTTACAGGTGTTAGGTACATATATCCTTTCTTGGATATCCAAATAAAACGTTAAATTCCTCATCAAATACCTTAGCAAAACTTCCGTATGAGATGTTGCTGTCATAATGTGTGTTAAAATTTTAGAGTGATTGCGTGATTGATAGAGTAGGGACAAGATATTTTCTGTTGCGGCTATCAGATCTTGTACAGTGTTCTTCTCGAGCTAGTAATTCAGCAATAAATTTTCTGACTTTTCTAACTTTCTCTAATTTAGATTTAAACCTCCCGTGGAGAGCTAAAAACGCCTTTTGACATAAAGAATTAACTTTTTAAGAGAAGACTGCACGACTTCGCACACGAGATCAATTTTTATTATCTTTTTTTGCATAACCTTCTAGAAACACTTGTTGGTTGCACACTTATCATTTTTCCTTTTCTTACATCGAGACGTTTAAGTTTGTGAGTTGTTCCATGGTATTTGAATGAATTATGTAATCCTGATATGAGCGAATTAGTACTTTTAGCGTACTTTTGCCTTTTTTTAAGACAGTGGAAATTGCTGGATAAAAGGCTATTGGATCATTATCAAGATGTGTCAATATTTCATCAGAAAATTATTTCCAATCTACCTGTAACTCACTAAGGTCTTTATTCGTAGGAACATTGACATTTGTCATACATGCGGAATTTCCACTCGCTGGACGCCGTCTCCTTGAAGTGGGAGAAATATTTCAGGATTTGGATTTTCACCACATGCTACTTTATAAAGCCTATGTTTCATATCAAGTGATAAAGTGTTCATACAAGAAATAATATTTTCTTTTTTCGCTACAGCACCCTGATGCTTGCAGCATTTTCCATTATATCCCACATAACAAGTGCACTTGCAAGACAGTATATCAACTATATATGTAACATTTTTATCCTTGGAATAGGTTACGCTAAACTCCAACTCGCCGCTTTTGACAATATTTGATGGTAAAACATCTTTATCATCATGAGTATATCGTAATTTTGTAGATTTTGATACTCTATTTAAAACCACATTTAGAAGCCTTTGTTTATAATAACATTCAAAATTATTTATTATAAAATCCGAGAGCTGTGTTAAATTGAAGGCCTTAGTTCTCTCTAAAGCTATATCTTTAAGCAACCTAAATGTGACCTCAATATAATTATTTGTGTTGGTTCCTGGAATCATTAAGTTACGTCTGTAAAATAAGCACCATAACTCAATTCGTTCTAACATTGATGCCACATATTCAGTATATTTTGGATATTTAGAAAATTGTTCGAACTGCTTTTTTGCATTATTTAATTCTTCTTCTGTTTCTGAGATGAGAATATTGCGTATACTTTTTGAGTGTCCTCTTTTGGAATTACATTTTTTGAAGTTTTAATCCACTTCCAACACGCCTTTAAAACGTGAAATGAGCATAAAAGAAAGGTAGAATCTGGCCAAAATAATTTTAGGACATTACGCTCACCTAAATCGTCATCAGTTATTATGACTGAAGGAGCTACCTTAATGGGCAGGATTTCAAATAGAGCAACTACACCCAAGCCTTTTGACTGCTACTTAATATCCACCCTATAGGAATACCACCAGCTGCTGACTGCGTCAAAAAGAAATATACCTTATAGTCTTGCACATCGCAGTTTCCTGACGCATCCACAAACATAATTTCGGAAGCTTGAGGCAACTTTGATGCTCATTACATTAAAGGAGTGCAAATCGCAACACAATAATCACCTTCCTGGCAATTAATTTTATATAAAGTGTTATTGGTTTCAAAAAAACTTTAAGACAATTTTCCAACTGTTCGAGGTCCGTAGTTATCCTTAAAATGTTTCCTTCAAAGCGTTTGAACATTAGTTTTTGTAGGAATGTTATGTCTATCTATCAGGTGATTTTCGTATTCGTAACCTAGTTCTCCCGTCATATTCGTACAAAAAGTTATGGTAAGCTGAACTAACGGAATGACCCTTTTCAAATAATTTTAAAATATTTTTTTTGGCTTCCGGACCCAAAGGTCTTTCGCTTAGATTATCTACGCACAGAAGTCTGTGATTGTGCAAATTTTTAAATTGAATTACACATGGCCAATCAGGAAGTAAAGGATCCGAAATGGTTGATTTTGCTCCTGGGATAAACTTTTTTATGGTAATAATTAATTTTGCAGGACAATTTAAATTTCGGGTCTTTTTCTTTGCTTCTGCAACATCAATCTTAGTTTTTCTGTAGCATTTGTATATTCTTTTAAATATATTTGGTACCTGCTTTGTATCTTTACCCAACCATGTTTTTTCGATAGTCCATGTCTCATTTTTTAAACTTTCTAGCTTATGTATCCAGTCCTACTAAAACAATTAGACAAGTTAAAAATGTAATGATAAATACTCATATTAATGTATTAATGTTGGAATTTAAATAAAAAAAAATCTCAAACCAGAATATGGAAACTGACAAAAAATCAAATCCACATATTTACAATTAGGATTGAATGTTGAACTATCCCTTAACCCTTAATTCAAGATTTATTTTATTTAATAAATAACCTTAAGTTTATTTTAAATAGCACAAGCAATATTTTTTATGAAAATTGATTTATTTTAATTTTGTAAAATCTTGTTATTAAAATTTAGTGGATATATAAAATGAAGTAAAACCGGCTTTGTGTGACTAAATACTTAAGTAGATACTAAACTAAAACGGCTATCGCGACTACGAAGCGAAGCACCTAACACCCGAATCTAGAGACAGTTTGAGCGACACTAATCATATTATTAGAATTTACAATACAATTTCGTATTTAAAATAGTTGTTTTGTTACCGTATCTTACTATTACTTCACCGATATCTTTACCAACACAAACACATCAAATTCCTGGCGATAACGTTTTGCATTTAAGCTTGAATTCTGAACTACGAAGTGCCCTTAACTCTCTTTAAATTAAGACTTTTTACAATCGGACAATTTTTAAGATTTAAATAAATTACACCTAACGTCTTTTCTTATCATCAAATTGCTTGTAATTATAATTATTTGGTAACAAATCCATTTTTATTCATTATAGGTAGGCATCAAAAGCAAAACTATGCAACAAAATGTATCAACTCTAAGACTTGACAAAACATGACTCATTACGTAGTACGACTGCTGTGAAAAGTTAAACAATCGCAGAGTGTCTGCCATTACTAAAATCCGAAAACACCCGATTCGCTGCCGGAAATCTAGCGCGTCGGCTGTTACTGAATATGCGAACGGGAACTGAGTTATCATAGGTAATACCACAAGAGCTCAGATTTCGAGTGATTTTGAAAACAGCTCGAGTTAAATTACCTATATGAAAGTATGTATGAAAAACATTCCCAAAAATATCCTGCTAAATCTGAGGTCGAGTGGTATTTGGTAAGACAATTCCATGAATAGACTAGTTACGTTCAAACTCAATTCAAATAAACTTTATTTAACAAACTAGAGAACAATAATTATTTATGAAAGCAATACTTAAAAAGAACAATTATTAAATAGACAGTTATTGTATACAGTTTTCCAGTCGACGTTGACTCCGTTATTGACGCAGATCTCAAAGTTGTCACAAGATTTGAATGATGTTCTTGATCAAGTTGTAAGTAAGGTTTTATGGATTGTGAAGAAGAATGTCCGGTGATTTTAATAAATTCTTGCTCGATAATGCCTGCTTTTGCTAAATTTGACACAGTGCTGGAGCGGTGAGGATGATTAGAAATTTTTTATTTTTAATATCAAGTCCGATTTTTTAGCTGAAATTTTCGTCCACTTAAGAATTTCGTTGATTCCTAAAGAGACATTCTTGTACCAACCTTTTGATGCATCATTTTCCAAAACGGATTAGGAGTTAAAAAATCTATCGGTTATAATATGGTTTGGTCTATGTGACATGATTTTATAAAACAAAGTTACTGGGCATATATTAGAGTTTTCTGGGTTCTTTATTAGCCATTTACTATCAGTATACTTGTTTGAGCCACCTTAACATGTTTTAGAAAAGACTGTATTATATTCAATGCGACCAGTTAAATCGCCATTATTTGATTTTTCTTCTTTAAAGTAGTGCACCTTACAATTCGCTGTCTCACCTCCTCGCCAAGCTAATTCATAGGCAGCGATATGAAAAATCTTTTAAAAGACCAATCGGATTATCTTCATTCCATATTAGTGCCATTTTAACAATTTCACTTTTGGTTAACGCAACTGAACTATTTTTACGTTTTTCTAAATTACTTTGTAACTTTTTCGCCTAGAATTACGCGCATCGCGGATTTCTTAAACACAGAGTCGGTAAAGGGATTGAAATTAACATTAAATTTTTCAAAATACATATTTTGCAGCATTTTAGCTGTTGTGTTCCACATTGTTTTCACAACATATTCTTTATAATCCTCCCACTTTTTTTTCATATTGAAACCCCAATCCATCAATATTCTTGCCACATCTTCCAATGACTGCTCACTTTCCAAACTAAAATTTCGTTGTTTACAAAATTCACTGAATTGATTCCAAATAGACGATTGACTTTTTTGTATTTGCAGGTATACAATTTTCAACTTCATTTATTATTTCTGTCTCACATATATTTCCAAATCTCGACATATTTGTTAATTTTTATAACTATTGATCAACTATCAACATTTAAAATTGTCAAACTGGCGCGACGCTTCATACATAAAGATAAATGCTTGCGTTGTTATGGTAACGTAATTTATCCGATTTTTTATCCAGTTTCATTTCTGTTCCTTCCTATTTATCCGATAACAAACTACGATTTTTGTAATGTTAAATGGCATTTTTATATATGAGTGGAATTGTCAGGTATATTTTTTTATTTTTCAGCGTCACCTTCACTCCGCTTCCCGAAGATACATCTTCCCTATACCTACTTGATTCTAAAATAAAAATGTAGTATTATAACCTTAAAATGGTTTTTTGGACTAAGGCTTGCTTATTAAAATTAGACTTGTTCTTACCAATATCAGACATTTTTTCCGAAGATACTTTGGTAAAATCTCAACAAAAACACAAATTCAAGCTGCACCCGTGTCTTTACTATTTGTCAACAAATTTATAGGTTAGGGCAGCAGCTGTGAAATATGAAATTTCATAAAAATCTGATGCTTATTCATTAGTTTAAAAATTAGAATAGTTGACTATCACTTCAAATAAAATTAATTGCGATTAAAGAGAAAACCATATATTTTACGTGTAAAACAATATGTATAGCTATAATTCGTTAATTATAATTCTCTGTTAATGTCATAAAAAATAATCAATTGTGAAATTACTATTGCAACAATAATTCAAAACTTTAACTAAGAATGTACAGATTTAATGCAAAATAATTTTCAGTTCACAGAAATAATAAATAGGTTTAGAACATTCTTGTACAATTGATTAGTAATGTAGATGATGCGTTTATTAAATTTGTTGATTAAAGCAAAAATCATAATCTAAAAAACTGTTCTGTAAATTATGGATTTGAAATATTACCTACATTTTTATTAAAAGTCTGAACAACCCTGTGAAAACACGAATTCGTAAAATTGAAGAGTGCGGTATTATATAAAAATATAACATATTGTTGAACATGTTTACGAATTTACGACATTATCAACTTATTTAAACACTAGACTTTATTACTACTATAGTATTTCAACACGCATTAGAAACGTTATATCGTTTATAACGTGATCAAATCAATTTATGACCAATACGGTATTCTAGAATAATTCGCTTAACATTGCATTGTTTGCAATGCTACCTTTAGATGTAACTTGAACCTCAGTTGTTCCAATGATTATATAAAGATTATGTAAACCTTATTTAATGAAAGTCTTACTATACAAAATTTTGTAAATTTGCCATATGTAATGTATATAATATGTTGTAAATGTAAATTAAAGTATAGTGTGTACGATTACACAGTAATTTCTCTGATCATGACGGCCAAAAACTGTCCGACCAAATAGATGGTTGTGCAGAGGTCAAAGTGGTCTATTTTAAGCCGTTCAGGCTGAGTTAATCCAACAGTGATCTGGTTTTACAGAAGTACAGAGCTTTTCACAGCTGCAATTCCGTACGAAATAGATGTAGGTATTTTAATTAATTATTAACACAAATAATATTAATAATAATAGTAGGTAATTAATATTTGATTATGAAGCGAGAAAATATGTTCTATGCACAAAGCCGTATTTAATGCACTTTTAACAAATCTGTTTATATATCGATTTCTACAAAAGAATGTTTCATTAACAAAGGCACTAACGCACGTAGAATATACTACATAAAAACGAATAATTACCGTCAGTTTTGTTTTAACTACTTTTAGTTACTGTTTAGATTTCAGACAGTGATCTTCGACTGGTTATTGTGTAACTATGAATATTTGAAAGTATAACAGTGAAAATGTCAACAGTAGGTAGTGGAAAAGCAGTGCACAGGCAAGCACTCGACGTAGTATACAACAACGATTGAACGGGTTATGAAAGAAGCAAAGGGAACTGCTGCGTAAAATAATGAATAATGAATGAAATTATGTACCTATTTAAGTGAATTATTTAGTACAATATTTATTTTGAAATATATATTACTGTATGCATAAACAATGGAATAAAATGTTGACTTGTTCAGTATTATAAAATTATTGGGCAGTTTAGACAAAAATTGTATTGCTTTTGCGTACGTCACTGGAAATGGTAGCACTCAAGGGCGGAGTTATCGGCGAAAAGTGTCAGCGTGGCCTACGCGTTATTTCACCAGGCATAATTACATAAGCTGAATTTCCCGTAATCAGTAGTTCAGTCGTCCTGTTACTATTGAATTTATAATAAATTCACTTGTATTACCTTAAGAGGTTCTTGATTTGCAACGTAGGCGGTCGAAACGCCCGGCCCGTGGCACAGGCAAGACCCAGTCAATAATTCGATCAAGTCAAATAAAATTACTAATTTCATAGAAATAAGTGAAATAAGATTAAATATATTCTAAAGGTTCCACAGAATTGGAAAAAATAAGATTAAGTTCCATTAAAATTAACTAAAAATGTTAACCAGTGAAAAATTAATAAAATGTTCCCATAACTAAAAAAGTGGGTGATGATTGGCCCTCCCTTCGGATTTGATTTTTTTTCGTTTTAATCTGATTGTATAAGAGAAGACTGTCAATGCCGACCACGGTGACGTCAACGTGTCGCATTTCCGAGAAGGTTCCTAAATTTACCCCCAGAATTTGGACCTTACTACTCCAATGGTCGTGGCATGTTCACTTTTTTAAGAGTGTTGTTCAATTAATCGAACCTAAGATATGAGGCATAATTGAAAAATTAGTTTTTAAAAATGTTGGTAATGTATATACGCTAAGATCCACCCCACTATTCTATGCTTGACCCAGCTCAATACAGTTTATGTTTCGGCGCACGTCTTGCACGTAATGTATTTCTCAATGTACATAAAATTGTTGATCCTAAAACAAAACTAAGAATACTTGAAGGAGGAATTAAATCAAATTACAAATCGCGCATCAGTGGTACCCGTTTTCAAAGACGGCAACAAGGAGCTAAAGACCCATATCAATACTTTGAAAGTAATCAACTGTTTAATACACAACAATTTGGATTCCGTAACAATAGAAGCACAATTGACGCAACTTTGTATAGCTCACGAAACACTCCAATATCGCCGTTTCTAGACTTTTGAAGTTGATTAAAAGTATTTATGTCTTACGTAACTTGCAAAATTAAATTTCATCTGACGTCCTGCGGACCACATATGTGTCACTCGATCATATCCTTTACAATTTTGTATGGAGGCACTTACCAGGTAGCAAATCAATTTTTTATTGCAGAGAAGAGCAATACGGATTATTGCAAAATTTTAGGTTAGGTCAATACACGTACAATATTAGGTAACATTAATAAACGCACGTTTATTGATATTGTATATATATTGACCTAACCTAACATTATTCGTATATTGATCGCAATGCCGAAGGCTATCTCATAAGACAGGTATAGGACTCCGAACTTGTTCTCGGCCTTCGCCCCTTGTGAGGTCTCCGTCCCCTTGCCGGGCCCCCTTATTTGTTATGGTGGTATAACTTGAACAAGATTGGCGAGCATTGCCTTAACCTAAAACCGCGCGTTTATTAATCTAACCTAATATTGTACATGTATTGACCTAACCTAAAAATTTTGGGCGGGCACGCGCGTGTATGTGGGTGCGTGTGTGCGTATGTGAGTATTTTTGAATTGTTGGTTTTTACAAGCTGTAATTATATCAAACCGGTATTCTTGAAATGAAAGTTTGCTTTGCCAGCTGTAACTTAATTGAAGTCAGTATTTTTGAATTGAAACTTGGTATTTGCAAACTGTAACTTAAATCAAGCCAGTATTTTTGAAATGAAAGTTGGTTTTGGCAAGCTGTAACTTAAATCAAACCAGTATTTTGTAATTGAAAGTTAATGGAAAGCTAGCTGTACGTTAAATCAATTTGGTATTTTTGAATTGAGAGTTGGTTCTTGCAAGCTGTAAGTTAAATCAATTTGGTATGAAGTGTATTATCAAAATTGGAAATGAAATTCGGCTGTTTGTCTTTTATGTAATTATGGGTTTTCTAAACACTTTAGAGGTATTTGAATAGGAAAGGATGTTATTGCTGGGAAATCCCCACGCTGTACACACAAAAGAACGTAAACATCATAATTGTATTTTCAAGGTCTGTTTGTCTTTTACTTAATTAGCTAATTAGTGGGGTTTTCCAAGCACGTTAGAGGTATCTGAATAGTGAAAGGATGTTATTGTGGTTACATAACTGGGGAAATCCAGAAAATAATTACTTTATCTTAATGATTGGGGAAAATGGTTAAATACGTTATCTTGAGTTTACTTCTATATTACCATAGGACTCAAAATTGGATTGTAATGAAAAATATGTTCGCACGATCAATCAGATAGAAGTATTCGTATCTATTGCTGCCTACCCTCCAGGGCTGGACTACCAAAAAAGTTGGAGGTTGAAAATGGTGCCTGAAAAAAAAGCCGCAATTAAGATAAATTAAAAGTCTCTGCGGTCGCCACCCTCCAGGGGCTGGACGAATCAATTGCTGGCTCCACTCGAAGGTTCGGGTCAATTGCTGTCTCCATTCTACTAATAACACATATTTTCGTATAAACAATTAATATTCAGGAAACATTGCATGACTGTGTTTTAAATAATTTAACGTTCAAAATAGTATAACTAATAACTTCTGTACAAGACAAGCTCAAGAGTGAGTATTTAAACGCATTACTGAGAAGATTGAAGATGTTAACGGATTTGATTAACGTTATCGTTTGTTCTGTATACGATGAGGCTATTTATGGAATGCTGGAGTTCACTTTCACTATTCTCCGAACTCCAATCTTATCCAAATTGCAACTAAATAAACTAGAAAAGCTCAAGAAGACCGTCATTATACTTGGAGTGCATACCTTTGCAGGTGTACTTCACAGTTCAAAGTGCTTAGCTATCGCTTTTAACGAGAATATGTTAAACTTACCAAATGACCGAACAAAGCGTATGTACTTTAATGTTTATTTTTTTTATATGTTCGCATTATTATTCTGGTTACTCAAATTTTCTAATTTAATCTTTTGTAAATGTTTGAGGTACTAGAACAAACAGTATATTACGATACGAGGTCGCTGTCATTGATTCTTAGACACGACACCGAGTTTAGAGCTCGAGGCGTTAGTAGAGAGTTGTAAAGTAGGTGTAGAGCCTAAAATATGATAGCGTACAGGTGTCCTACGCTATTTTTTGTGTTTATAAAATTTTATAAATTTTTAAATTAAATGTAACCGTTGCCATATAACTCATAAACTTACACTTTTGTTTCTATACCTCATTATTGCAATAAACCTCTGAAAAGGAATACAAAGGAAAGAAGTTGGTATCCCACTTTATCGTTAACTTCATGTTTACCTAATTATCATTTTCTTCAGTTTTACTGAACGTCGAAAATTACTATAGTACGTTCCAGAATATCAAAGAGTAATAAATTATCCTGACAGCGACAGGTCAGTGGCTTACTTATTAAAGGCATATACTATAAGGTCTGTAAAATATATTGAGTTTTCAGTTTCTTATTATTGTATGAAATATTAAAAAAATATACTTGTAATAGTTATTATGACCTACGAATAAATGCAAAAGAAAAACACTTAAGTTATTTAATATCTAAGTTTTTGTCTAAGAAAACCTGCAAATTTTTCGTTATCAAACCAAATAATGTTTGTTAACGTCTTTAATCCGTTTGTTTCTGTTTTTAATTTAGGTAAATCAACTAAACACATCATATAATAAGAAATAAAGCTACAGCTTTATATTTGTTAGTTACGTGCAAATATTTTGAGATTGAATTAATACAAACGTCATCTTTACTGAAGCAGATATTCCAAGAAAATTTGTATACGTTTAGAAAGTCCTCATTACACTATTATCTAATTATATGTAAATTAGGAATATGATTCACTTAATGGGGGATGCGTTAAAATGGAATCTAAAACGAGTATTTTAAATGCTCAGTTATTTTCAAGTTATGGTTGAAAACGGTTTTGAAAATAATATCTTCCGATTTATCTCCAGCAAAAGGATTGAAAATTAGTTCGCTCTCCGGCAATGAAAAATTATCATTCTGAATGTACATAATGCCTTAAAGTATCAAAATTCGACAAGTAGTGTAGATAGTGTAGTCGAAATGTATTCTAATATGACAGGAGTGAGGAAGTCAACAGTGTACAGATTACTAAAAAAACAAGAAGAGGGCATTTTGAAAGAACGGGCTTGCTCATCAGGAAGAAAAAAAAAACAACGTTTAAGTGAAGAAGAAAAAGTTCTTTCTTAGAAGAAAAATCCATTCCTTCTACTTCAATAAAAAAATTGCTACCCTCAACAAAATAGTACACTACACAGGACACTAGAGGAACTTAACTTTTCGTGGGAAAAAGTGAATTGAAAATCAATGCTAATTGATAATCTCCAAATTGTTTATTGGAGAGGCAAATAACTTTGTGAAATGAAGAAGTTTCGTGCCGAAGGACGGGAAACCTTTTATCTCGATGGATACTGTAAAAAATTTTTGGCAAGATAGAACCGTTACAAGTTGTCATCAAACGGTCCAAGGAGTTTGGTCAACTGGAATAAATCCACCATCGGGCAAAGGTCGACGACTAATTATTACACATAAATGGATTCTTAAAAAATGGTTTACTTGTGTTTGAGTCGAAGCACACAAGGGATTATCAGGAAGATATTAAGAATATTTTGAACAAATACTAGCAAACATTCCACGGGGAGCTGTAATTGTTCTGCATAATGCAAGTTACGATTCTAGGCAAGTCGAATGCTTACCCAAAACTGCATGGAGACATTGCGAAACAGATACAATTTGAAGAAACTATGCTCAAATGAGAACTTTTAGCCATAGCAAATCAGCTTAAGCAACAGTTTGTTAAGTATGTTATTGATGAACTCTGTGCTTTTCGCGGGATTACCGTACATAGATTACCACCATATCACTGCGAACTCAACCCCATAGAGTTAGTTTGGGCTCAAAAAAAGTGAAGTAGGTCGTAACAACACGAATTTTAAATGAAGTGAAGTGCGACAGCCTTTAATACAAGCCATAGTCAATGTCAATGCAGAAAAGTGGAAAAAGTGTGTTGATCATGTAATTAAAGAGGAACAGCATATGTAGGAACTTTATGTGATAATGAAAGAAACTATAGAACCTATTATAAGACCCGTAAGATAAAAGGGATGATAAAAACAGAATGTTAGTTACACATCGCATTTGTTTCCAAAACCTACGTTTATGACCACATAAAATTTAAATAAATTAATGTAACTACATTTATAATAATTTTATATTAATGAAAATATCAGCATTTTGGCATAGCTACATCTAAAACAAATGTTTAATACTTTTACCCCTTTCAAGTGTTCTATAATTAATCTACAGAAATCCTAAATCCTAACTGGACATCTATGAGTTGTCTGATCTTCAGACTAAAAGTCGAATTTTAAAGGGTCGTCTTTTGTTTGCCGTTTACCTGATCCGTCTTTATTTAACACAATATTTTGCAAGCGGCACATTTACAGCATCTTGGTTTAAACTAGCCCGGTTTGCTACTGACTTCTGTTTGCCGCTTCCATTCAAAAAAACGACACTATTTCACTAATAACATGATTTATTACTCTCTGATATTCGAGACGTACAATAACACAAGACATACCTTTCATTCTTTGTAATACATTTATTTATTAAGAAATTTTATCATTATTAATATACGATTAAGTTGTAATCGAGTGTTTTTATTTGATTTTTTACAGATTTAAACATTTTGGTAAAATTGCAGTTATCTTCCTCAGTAAATGCTAACAGTTTCAAAAAATAATTAAGTTGTTAAACAGATCTATGAAATATAAAAACGCAAAGTATCAGAACACATTTTAACAATGTATTCAAATTTATAGACGAATTAGAAATTTAATTAACATGTTCAACAACTGTAGAGAAAAAATATCGATATGCAACCGCGTTGCAGCGGTATGCTAAAAAATTTTACACCTTCAAATCTCCACCGATAAAATCTCTGACGAGTTTAAACAGTGCCAAAATTTCAAAAATTCCCTTAGTTTTTGAAAAAACGGCCAAATCTTTGGAAGTATAAAGTAGTCCTACGTAAAATATATATATTAGATTAGTAGGATATATTCGAGGCATATGTACAAGTGTGCTGCTTTTGTTTAATTTAATGCCTAACTTTTAAGAAATATGTGTGCCCAAATTTTTTTGGCAATTATTTGCAACAATTTTGTGTACATTGTGATTAGCCTGTTTAGTTGGATTTTATTTATATGTTTTAGTTACTGTTGTATATTATATGAGTCTGAAGTGTGCGAAAGTGTGCCAAGAAGCTAAATACATAACATTTATCGAATATTCATATACTTTGAGAAAATATAGGGTAAGTTTCTTTTACATAAAATCAATATCTACATTTCCGGATATTAATAATATTTTAAGAACGATAAAGTACTACCTCAACGTATGTATATTGTACCGTAACCCCTAATATATTGTTAAAGCTAAATTTGATCTGCCTGTGGCATTTCACTTTTAATTATCTTTTAGTGAAATATGGTTCTGTTGGAAAGGGAATCACCAGTTGACAACGAAATCATTGTAGGTAGGTGCAATTTAATTGCTACGAGGTTAGAAATCTATGTGATAGTTCATTGATATTATTTAACAACAAAAATCATGTCCGGTTTAATCAAAAGCGGACCCTCACGAATGTGAAATGGAACTTAAAATTCCTTTTTAAATGGCATACCTGTCATAAGTGGCCATTAATTTTTAAAATGGCGACATAACCTATAATTTTTTTAATTCAAAAAGGGCCACAGCGTCATAGATGTAACTGGGGCCAAGCAATAATGCAGTAGCAAGAAAATATAACTCATTTTTTCACCAGTTAGGGTACATTTTGGATTTTGTTCTAACGTAATTTTTGAATTTTCTTGAAGATCCTAAGTAGAGAGTGGTGTTTTCCAATTTTAGCATTAAAGTACGGAAAAACACTAAATACTATGCGTTTTATTACTCTATTACATTAAAAAATCTGATGTGGTCAGTACAAAGCTTTCTGGTGCCTGTGTAGAGGTATATTAGCAAATAGGGGTAACGGATAGTTAGTTGCAATACGAATATTTTTAACTTATTCATATTTCCTCAAATATGTTACTGTAAAAAAGTAATAAGTATAATATAATATACACATAATATTTGGTTTGAGATTCAATCAATGCAAAATACTCAAATTTACTTATTAAATTTACATTAATCAAATACTTATGTGCATATTCACTTGTCAAATTCGAAAGTCAAAGCTCTATTAAAAGTTAATTTTGGTTTCCATTTTGATAAATCAGACATGCATTTTTTAAGTTGTGTGGGTGTGTATGTGCGTATGGGCGTGTGCGTGTCTGCTTGTGTACGTGGGTGTTTGTGTACTTATGTACTTGTGTGCTTGTGCGCGTGTGTCCATGCGTACGTGTGTCGGTGTGTGCGTATGCGTGTGTGCACGTGTGCGTGTGTACGTGTGTGCATGCCCGAATGTTCTCGTGTTCGTACTCGCGCGTGTGTTTGTGTACTTGGATACTTAGATACTTGTGTAATTGTGTACTTGTGTACTTGTATACTTGTGTACTTGTGTACTTTGTGTACTTGTGCTTGTGACTTGTGTACTTGTGTACTTGATGTTGGTACTTTGTTTGTGTACTGGTACTTGTGTACTTGTGCTACTGTACTTGTGTCTGTACCTGTGTACTTGTTGTATCTTGTGTACTGTGTACCTGTGTACTTGTGTATTGTACTGTGTACTTGTGTACTTGGTGTTCTGTGACTTGTCTGTACTTGTGTACTTGTGTACTTGTGTACTGTGTACTGTTACTTTGTGACTTGTACTGTGTATTTTGTACTTGTGTACATGTGTTACTTGTGTCTTGTGCTTGTGCATTGGACTGGAGCTTGCGTATACTCGTACTGTGTGCAGTACTCAAAAACTTTAGAACTTGTAGTCTAATTGCTACATGTTTAAGTATCCTAATGTCCTGATGTACAAGTAAGCGTGTGATTGGTAGACGGTATACGAGTCGATGATCAATACTCAAAAACTTGAAAGAACTTCTTAAATTTAGCATACTGTTTAAGTAATTCAAGATGGCAAAGTGGTGGAGGTATAGCGGTCGTAATAATAAAAATGTCAGAACTTCACCTAATTTAGCACTTTAAGATAAATGCCAGACCAGTAACTGGTATATTGTAGAGCGATTACTCGATTAATAAATTATATAAAGCATAATTTCTTACTCATTTCATAACGATAAATGGTTACTACAAATTATCAAAAAGTTAAGCAATTTATTAAACTAGAATATGCATTAACTCGGTTAATAAATTATATTAATATGCTATTTTTTATGCTGCATTTCATAATACGCATAAATGGTTTACTACAAATCATAAAAAAGTTAAAGCAATTGTCTTCTGCGCTAGTAGTCCTGGTAAAGAAGATCAAAAAAGGCCGAATAGGAGAAATAATTCGTGTAGAAGCCAATTTTGGCAAAAATGAAGGCGAAGGCTTCCTGAAGAACATACTAAAATTCCCGATGGGTGCGGGGCGAACTAAGGGGGGGTCTCCAACGGTATCTTTTTTACGTTTTTCTGGAATAACTTGAAAATTACGGCCTTCAGCAAAAAATACTCGAGTACTAAATTAGTTTACGTAAAATTCCCCACAAAAAAGGTTATGTATATTTTTCCTTAGGATGAAGATTTAGGAGATATTCGTGGTAGGAGCTGGTTAAATCTTGCAAAATCGAACTTATTGTTATAAATTAAATTTGAATAGTGAATCAACTATATCCAGACCAAATATGAAGGTCTGTACCGCATCTAAGTGTAATCTAACGGATAAATCGCGTGCGGAGGGGGAGAAAATGTTGTGCATAGTTGCATTAAAACGGAAATGGGTGAACCGTTGGTATGAGGTCAGCGGCCCCCTTCTTCATTCTGTGTTGGTCCGTCGCCGTCGGTTAGTCGGCGGCAGTCCGCTCTGGCGTTTATGTTTTTCTGTTCTAATGATAACACTGCTTCGCACTTTGTGTAATTTTTTTGCAGCTATGGCTGAAAAGTGATTAATTGTGACGGTGAAGTTGACAGTGATATGTGTAACGTAGGGAGAAAAAGAATAATTGGATTAGCAAAGGCAAGCGTGTTAAGGAAAGATAACGTTTTCAGAAGTATGGCAAGTGGTGTTGTTCACTCTTGTTGCACAAAAGAATGTATCAAAAGTGACTCAATAAAGAGTTTTTGAGTGACTCTTCCATACCAACCTTCTACATTCCGTCTTTACGTTCAGCACAAGAGAAATAAGATTTTAAATCTAAGTATTTCTTGTGCACCGAAACGTACGGTGATGAGAAAGAGATGAAAGAGCCGTATCATTCGCGTGGACCGGTTTCTAAGGTTCGTACGTTTCACAATTCCATTATTGTTCGTGGGCTGGAAAGGAAGGATGTGTGGGGAGACGATGAAGTAAGACGTATCTGCACTGTTGGGAATCTACACGCAGTAGATGCAATATACCATGGGGATTGTTATAAAAAGTTCATGTTGTATAAAATGTTCTTGAAAGAGCCGATATCTTTAAATACAAAAAGACGACGTCCTCAGGATAAAGAAATTTCAGCAGCAATGGAAGAAATCTACAATTACATAGAACGGGGGTGATTATTGTCAATTATCTATGGAGGAGTTGTTGAAACAGATTACGGGAAAACAACCACACGTAAAGACGATCAAGAGAAATGTGGGAAAAATATGGGGTGCGCATTGTTTTCAGTTCACCAAAAAAACTGTCGTCTGCTTTCGTAGTGGTGGTGATAAAATCTTGAACGACATGGGGTACACTTCAAGGTGTCAAGATGAAAAAGCTGAACGTGAGAGAATTACAAGGAAAGCAGCTGAAACCGTCTTGGAAGATATTGAGCTCATAGCTATATGACTAAGCTCGGATTATATGCAAATGCATATTCTATAATATAAATAAGCCATCAAAAATATTTGTTTATACACGAACCGCATAATTTAAATTCGATTGACACGAACTATATTTTGCATTTACGTGATGTTGTGCATATTTTGCATATTTCACTCATTGCGTGCATTTTATTGCATATTTTTCAATATTTTTTATAATGAAAATGAAAAATTACATTTATTCTATACATTCGTGAAGTTTTTCGCCGTTTTTTCTTCCCATTTTGGAGATTCAATGGAATTATATTGAATTATGTGTATTCTTGCATATTTATTTATCTACAGGAACCTCATTAAGGTAGAATGCAATAAATCTTTCAGTTTCAAATTTTCAATAGGTTATTGTTCTGAGGATCGTTGGCAATAAGTTAATATTATTGTTTGTTTGACTAATTACATTACAAAAGTTTAAAGATGTTTTTTTAACGTACTCAAACAAATGAAAATTAAATTATATAATCATGTATATTAAAATAATCGGGTTATTTAATTCACGCAGATTGTGAGACAACCGCTTGACGGATTTCGACGATTTTTTTTGATGTAAAGGTAAATTTGTATAGAAAGAAATAACGGAGCCAGAATTTGATTTTAAGGTTTTAATTTTTTACAAATTTGATTTAAATTTTGCAAAGTCTAGCACCGCGCCAACATTTTAAGTTTGTTTTCAAAGAAACAATTTCAAATCATATGTTTTGTTTTCAAAGAAACAATTTCAAATCATATGTTTACCGCAAAATTTTGCGAGAAAAGCTCATTTCAATAATTTGCATTTCTTTAGTAGCTTTTGTATGATCCTTGAGTTTAGAAATTTTCAATTACCAATTAGTAATCACTAATATTAGTCGATAATCGAAATATCTGGATTACTAATAAATAGTAAAAATAATCGATTATGGAAATATCTCGATTATTCCATCACTAATTCGTTCATTTTATCTTGACTAACTTGCTCAGAAATATTTCAAGCGGATTAAGGATTTTCCGAAATGCAGGTTTACGTGCTTAAATGTTATTAACTATTATTGTGGTTGTTTGCTGACATTTCTTTTGGGGTGTTCCATTCTAAAATCTCAGTTATCGGCAATATGACTTGTCCTTAGAAAGGATCTGTACAAAAGTGGTTAGTATTGATATGTATTATTTTAAAATAAATGTACTAAAATATTTTGTTTATTATTGGAATAAAATTTAGTGCATATGTTGCATATTTTGTGCATATTTTACAGAATCAAGTGCATATTTCAAAGAGTTTAGATGCATATATATGCGATATTTTAACTAATTTTCGTGCATATAAATCCGAGCTCTACTTATTACAACAGTGTCTATCCTCATTCAGGAAGTTTTTGGAGTGAGGCTGAAGAATTGATACCTCAATCCCCTCGTTCATTTATGGACTTTATTTCAAAAAATTGACAACTATAGCTCATGCCCTTATTGCTGTTGTTTGCCCTCGATGTTTAGTATTCCCAATTATGACCAGCATCGCTCTGTTTATATACAGGGAGTTGAAAGAACGTGGTGTCTCTTTTTTCGGGAAATAGACTAAGTGCTTCTTACTACGACGCCCAGCAACTGGAACTTTCTACCATCTACCACCTCGAACAGCCTATCCCAAGTGAGACGTTCTGTCAGTACATCTTTGATAACCAGGACTTCAACGTATTCAGGAATATCTTCCACAGCATGGGAGGTCTCTAATGTGTTACACCAGCTCGAGCTTTCCTTTCATCCACAAAGATCGAAAGGCTGAAATCTGCTCCCTCCCAAGCAGAGGTGGACCAGCTTGGAAGGCTGGAACTCCAAGTATTTGAGCGTGGGGTACAGCAGAAAATTTACCGTTGAAGCATTAAGCGTCCTGAATCATATTCCATCAGACATATTCACACTCACACTTTAAGATGTACTGTGGATGAGTGGTAATGGCTCCAGGTGGTAGATCCACCCAACTTGCCAACATTCCATAATGGAAGGGTTTTATGCAATTGGCTAGTAAAGTCGTTAATACAGAAAAAGTGAAGTAATTTTTCTTCCATTCGTCACTTCACTACCTAGGGACTACAGCACCGTACACACAGCATTACAGTTTGCTTCTAAAAATAGTCAGGATGTAGGTGCTACCGCTTGTTTCGTAACATTCGACCAGCTTTTATACCTAAAAGCTCGAAAAATAACGTTTGGCAGTTATTGTGAGACTTGGTGGATTTCATATCCTAATGTCCTTCATGGGTAGATTGGTCACAGAATGGCGGTACCTGGACTAAAAGATGTACTATGCCAAGCATTCGCTCCTAATTTAGTTGGCAAAGTGTTAACCGGCCACGCTTATAGCCTAGCTATTCGAGGACATTTACTCGTTCAACTAGCTGGAATCATTCTGAAGAAGCCAATGTCTCAAAAGAAAAGAAGAAAGTGATCATGACGATGTTAAGCACGATGGAAGAACTTGCTCCAGGAAAAGTTGAGGAAATGCTTGATTGGTGTTAACTTCGAGCAAATTCAAGGGTCAGCTAGATTGTGTAAAAGAATCGGCCTACTGCTGATTTATGAGTGCAGTATCTTAATATGGTTCCGCTGATTAAGAAGTTCATTAATTCTGAGTGTCGTGGTGATTGGAATTCCCACTTGATGTTTGTACAGCAGATGATCCCACTTTTCCATGCGCAATTGGGTATTTGCAGTATGCAAAGTGTGCGAATCTATACACGCAAGGGATGACATTGAAAAGTAGCTACCGACAGGTTTACAAGAAGCTTGTAGAAAAGAGTTACTCCACCATTCATCGATCTGGTACACCCTGGGAAGGAGTTTGGTCAGATATGGCCATAGAACAAACTCTAATGCGCTTCAAGAAAAGCTTACGTGTCCTGACACGAGGAAGAGGAGTTACTGATTCAGTACTTGCAAAGTCTGTTGCTGGGTCGCCGGCAGACACCGCCATCTGCGCATCTTTGGAAGAGTAGGTTGGAGTGGTTTTGAAAATGGAGAGTAGCACGTTGATTTCCGGGTATCACAACAGAGAGATTCACAGGACCAAACTAAGATTCAACAATGGTTCAACGACACGCATTCTGGGAAACTCCAGAATAAATTGTCACTAAACTCTGGATATTGGAACCAAAACCATGCAGTTTTATTGGATGTAATTTTGGTGATATGCAGCAATCTAGCAAGAATGTGGTTTTGTCACAGTATGAACAGTGCCATTAAAATCAATGATGAGACAGTTAGCATTAACCCTTTGACAATTTTGCAAAGAACTCTCATAGCAAAAAAGTTCGGTAAAGATGTAGCAGACCTTTTAACGTATGAACTAACTCCAGTTCCCTTGGCTCTGTTCAGTGAAGATGGAAATAGACAAGAAAAGAAGTCATCCCGCTATGATGCTTTGCCGGTAGACGATAATGATCTCACGACAAGCATCAATATAGACGGTGGCTTTCTTCACCACCGTGTGAAATGGAAAGCGTGCACCAACACATTTTTAATTTGCGATCAGTACATTGCCTGTGTTCTAAAATATTACCGTGTACCGTGGTTTTCGATAGTTACGGTGATGCCAACAGCACAAAACGAGCAGAGCGTAGAGGGCTTAACAAAACTTCGGTTAATATCAACTTTAGCGAAAACACGTCCATCACAGTTTAACAGAAAGATTTTTTGCTAATGAAGGAAACGAAATTAGGCTGATCCAGTTGCTCACCCAGAAAATGGCAGTAACAGGGATTGACAGAATTATTGCTACCCCCTATTGTAAGGTGAGGGTTGGATAAGGCTGCTATGCATTCAACTGTAGCTATAATTGGAGAGGATGTCGACTTAATTGTTTTTCTTATTGGTTTGGCAACACCATCAGACAGGAACATTTATTTCACGAAGCCATGGAGTGGGAAAGTTGAAACCAAAGGAATTTATGTACGGCTCCCACAGCAGCTTCCACACGCCGACACAATCATCCTTCTGCACAGTTTCAGCGGGCGCAACTCCACCTCTGCTATTTACGGTAAGACCAAACTGAGAACTGTGAAGTTATTACTGCAAATCTTAACCTCACAAGAGACATCTCGATGGTATTTGCCAATGCAAAAAGTTTGATATGGCCTCTCTACCACCCACAAGAGGAACTGCGAAACATCACTCACTTAGAACGGATCTACAAGCAAATCATTACTATTTACGAATAGTTGTCAATTATAAATATCCATTTGAGAGTACTTATGGTGCTCTCATTACTTCCTTACAGATACAACAGTGGCTCAACAACCCTTTACCACTCACCCAATGGGGTTGGACCAGGGGATCAGACGAGGACTTAATTCTATTAACAACAAATGACCCTGTGGCGCCAAAGGTAATATCAAAAACAATATTCTGAGTGAGGGGTGGTGCGGTTGTAGCAAAGCTGGTATTGCATGCTCCGGCGCCTGCTGCACCTGCCTTGGCCTGTGTCGACGGCGTGGTCAATGATGACGGTTTAGATTTACAGGATTGCTAGTATTTGTGTCTTTGTTTTGTTTACTTTCCTTTGTTAACATTTCAATAATAACAATAAAATTCGATTTTTTAAAATATATCCAGTCTCCCCTCCCCCCATATAACTTCAAGTATTCATCCTAACGAAACAACGTATAGAACCTTTTTGGTAGGGAATTTTATGAGGAATAATTTAGTACTCAAGTATTTTTTTCGCTGGTGGCCGTAGTTTTCCAGTTATTCAAGAAAAACGCAAAAAAAGGGACCTTTAGAGACCTCCTCTACCTTAGCTCGCCTTTCACCCATCAGGACTTTTAGTATGTCGTTCGGAACACTTTCCCCTATATCTGTGCCAAAATTAGCTTCTACATGAATTATTTTCCTTATTTTCCTTCGTTGCCTGGACTGCAGGGTAAATGTTAATAACAATATGCCGTAGAATAAAGGTTAGAATCGTAAATTCTTTTTAATTCAATAAACATTTACATTTCAGAAAACTACAAATGTAAAAATGTTACAATTTAAATCTAATAAATCTATGAAAGTATTTTATTTTTCCTTCCATTTACTTGTTTTTTTATTGAATCGACTCAAACAATCGAAGGTGGGAAATTTTGTCGAGTGGGCTGACTCAAAATTCGATTATATTTAAGTTAGAAGAAGTTCAAGCAAATTTGATATTTATACAGGGTCCGCCTTGGGAGCTGATCCTATGAGTAACTGCTAAACCAAACTTACTATAATTTTGAAAATTTGGTGACAGAGTAATGATGTTAAGGCTAACTCATCTAAAATATTTTCACGTTCGTACCACTTCCGGTTATACCGGAAGTCAGTACTTAGTCACTTATTTTAAATAGAACACTCCGTATATTAATATATCTTTGGATTCTATCTCGAATTTTAAGGTAAGTTTGTTAAATAAACTAGATACGAAATTTCAGTCGTTTAAAAAAAAACATTTTTCTAAAAAAATTGACAGGTGCGGTCTCAGTAATAACTCGTTAATTGTTCTGTTCCTGACAAACAATTTGAATAAAACTTTGAGGTGTTGTAGACAAAGGTTTATTGCAACAGACTGCAAAAAATGACATTTGTATTTTTCATAAAAATAAAATTATGAATGTCTAAACTTGACTATTAAAAATCAAATCAAATGGAAACCCATATTTTTTATTACTCAGATCGATTTAACATCAAAAATTAAGGTAAGTTTGTTTAAAACTTTATTTGCCTAAACGTAACAGTTTCATACTTATTATCAAAAAAGTCCCAATTTTAATATTTGTGATAAAAATGAGCTACATACTTAAATCTAGTATTCCTTGTTCGTGGCCACCATGGAAACCAAATAATCGCAAAAAATTATAAAAATTGATAATTTTGTGATTCAAAAGTCATTTTTGCCAAATAGAAATTTTCTAAGTCATTTTTTTCAAATTCGATATACAATATAAGTGTAAAAATTTAATACTTTATGAGTAAATCGAATAAAACTACTTTTTACTGTGGAGGTAATACTTATCAGCGCATGATTACACGATAAAGATGCTTATTTATTTTGTTTTCATTTGATTTTTTTGAGTAACTTGCATTTTTTGATTGTCAAGTTTAGACATTCATAATTTTATTTTTATGAAAAATACAAATGTCATTTTTTGCAGACTGTTGCAATAAACCTTTGCCTACATCACCTCAAAGTTTTATTCAAATTATTTGACAGAAACAGAACAATTAACGAGTTATTACTAAGACCGCATCTGTCAATTTTTTTAGAAAAATGTTTTTTTTTAAACGACTGAAATTTCGTATCTAGTTTATTTAACAAACTTACCTTAAAATTCGACATAGAATCCAAAAATGTATTAATATACGGGGTGTTCCATTTAAAATAAGCGACTAAGTACCGACTTCCGGTTTAACCGGAAGTGGTACGAACGTGAAAATATTTTAGATGAGATTATAGTAAGTTTGGTTTAGCAGCATAAGATCAGCTCCCAAAGGCGGACCCTGTATATATTAGTCCTCAATTGGTTTTGATTTACATGTTATCTCAAGAGATTAAAATAAAATTGATTATCAAATAATCGATCCCTCTCAAAAAGATTCGCTCTAAAAAAAAGTAGTTCAATTTGGAAGATTATGCTTCAGATGTGCGAAAAAAGGCGCCCTCAATAGCACTTTTTTTCTACTTAAAGAAATGCACTAAAAACTATCGAATAAAGTTTTTTATAACCATACTATTTCCGTCGGATAATTGCAAATTTATGGTAGAATTGTGTTGCGAAATTCAATGAAAGGAGAACACCAAAAAATAAAATAAATGTTTGTTTTATAACCAATTTTGGTAAAGAATTATTTAGGTTAACAGCATTAACTTTATGGGTCTTTTACCGGGCACGTTCAGCGTTATTCTTTTACGATTTAAAAGAGTAGATTTTACTGTATTGAAAACCCAAAAAAAATAATTATTGCGCAAATACTGTCGGTATTTGGAAAAATAGTAAACGTAATATTTAGATAATGTATTTCGTTTGTATTTATTTGCACAGGAAACAAAAAAAGTGGAATGATTGATCACGAATCTACTTACCATAACAGAATTACAAGTAGTTCAGGGACGGTCATTAACATTAGAAGTCAATATGCTTAAAAATTGTTGCAAATTAAATTTTTGATAATTTAAATATTAACAAAAAAGTGTATAGATTTAAAATTTTAAAAAGTTAAACTTAGTTTTTATTAATTGTAGGTTATTGGTGTTAACCGTATTGACATACTAACACTGGACGTGGAAGAGTCATAATACATCAAACCTGTTTGATTAGAATTGCAAAACGCGGTATGTAATTCACACAATTAAATGATTTAACAGATTTATTGGAGAAAGTATATCATGTATTTGCATAATATGGAATACATGAAGTGAAATTTACAAAAAAAAGAATAGCAAAAATTGAATTCTGAGAATAGGAAGTCACATGACAATGAAGAGGCCGCCTTTTGACATACTTTTTGGTAAGATGAAGAAAGTTAAAAAAAAATAACCTTAACGTATTATTAAAAGTCAGAAACAGTCCATTCAAGAAACTTTCGGTGTAAGCTTTATTGTTGATTTATCCATGTTAATTAATTTAACCTCCGATATTTGATTTAGGGTATAGATATAAAAAAAGTTGTATAGTGGTATCTGATGTTCTATAAAATATGACTCCGTTTAAAATAAAATATCAAACTTTTTATTGCCATACATATTTATGACTCCACTTATCTGCCATTTCATACCTATTTAGAAGTCTTCTAGATTACTAGTATAATTAGTTAAGTTAAAACTATAACTTTAAACGCTTGATAATACTTATGTAAGCTACATCAATAAAAAAATATTATTACATGTTATTTATTGGTTAAGTAATCAAAATGCTGTTGCAGCCAAAGATACTTAAAAATATGACTAAACTGTGCTGTTTATGTCACTATTTGCGATATTAATATTAAGTTATACCTAAAGAGCGAATGCATGTGTAACTAAAAAAATTGGCAAATAAAGGTGTGTGAAGATAGCTGGGTCATTTTTAAGTAATGTGATTAGAACATATGTATAATTAGGCGTTATTTTGCGCCAATAAAATTAAATTTTGCGCCCGAATAGGAAATAACCTGCAGTAAAAATTCTTTAAGCACGGCTAACTTCACGGAACCGCGAACTTTTGGATAATTCATTTTTATCTTATGCAGTAATTAAATGCGAATTAGGCGCCATTTTTTCTTATTTAGTAATTATGCACAGTTTTGCGCTCCCATAGGAAATAAGTTATTGTAAAAATTACGACATGGCTAACTTCATACGCTTATGGATAGATTAATCTCTTCTTGCGCGATAAATAGGGACCTATTATGCTCCGTTTTGCGCCATTAAAGTTAAATTTTGCGCTTCTATGTGAAACAATTTATTATAAAAATTACACCAATACGGCTAACTTCACACAGCCATTACCTTCTGCATAAATAAATTCTCTCTTACGTTGTAAATAGGTGCCAATTATGCGCCGTTAAATAAAAATTTTGCGCTCCTATAAGAAATAAGTTATTGTAAAGATTATACCGGAGAGGCTAACTTATGAATAAATCTTTTCTTGCAGGCAAATCTCTTTATAGTGCACCATAAATGATACTTTTATTGTTTTCGGGTTAATGTATTTTAAAATTTCATAAAGTTTAAATAAAGCTAACTTTCCTCAATTCAGAATTGCGAAAAATACCATTGTGAACGGAGGAAACCGTTGATACAGTAGGATCCGATCGTACACAGGCGAGTTAGGCGAGAATTCCCAGGACGAAGAAATATGACTGGCTAAAACATTTGTCAATTAAGTCAATATGTCATAATTGGCCAATCGTATCTTTAATCCGTGGATTAAAGCAATCCTGGCTTAACTCATCTTTATGCAACCAGCCTTAAGGGTTAAAAACATTTTATTCGTATTTTTTTCATCGGATTAATATATCTTAGGAATAAAAATAAATGTATAATATCTGGGGTTTTCTAAACATAAATGTGGCCTTTTTCCTGTTTTTATGGATCAACCCTAACCACGAAACTGAGATTTTCATGATGTATTCTGATTAATGTAGGTTTTCAGGTAAAAACTCAATAATTCAGTAAATATGTTCTCACATTCGATATTCAAGTCACTCGGTATATTTGTTATTTAATAACTAAATAAATAATGTCATATAAAACTTTTTTTCTTAATATGTTGCCGATAACGTAGTGTTCGTCTTTGTCAGTTCTACTATGTGTTATCAAGTCCTACATTTGTTATTACGTCACGCTGTAATTTGTTTAACCAATCCTACGTAACACTTTGCAGACATTGTTGGGGCCTTTTCTGTTTGAACAGAATGATATCCATTATTACACATATTTTGAATTTAATTTATTTGTCTTTCAATCCAATTCATATCCAAAATTATATTGCTTCGTAAAAGTACCTTTTTACACGGTGCTGCAAAATGTATAAATAAATTATTTGTTAAAATTAAGCTTAATAAAAACACTTTTTGTTGTGCATAACGAGATGTTGATATTGAAAAAAAAATTGTTGAATACAGATTTAAAAGCTTTAAAATGTTTTTTTATTTACTGTTACAATGTAATGAATTTATAAAATACTAACTACTATAAAATATCAGCAAACTAAGATTAGTTTTCTTCTTCTTAGGTTGGGGAAAAATCTGTAAAATTATTCAGCGTCTATTGAGAATCTTTAAGTGTTTTCATTTCTGTTGTTCGTAGAGTCAGCATGGGGTTTAGTCCTAGTCTGTGTAGCATAAGTTAATCTTGGGCGCACACTTGTTGAGTAAATGCGAACCTTGTTCTCAGTTAAAAAAAACCTGTTACATACAGTATCTTGCAGATAGCCCGATATAATCAAGACGTCAGCGTGGGTGCTCGCCTAGAATATTACGGTCATTCGACGTACGGACGCCAAGATAGTTGAGGAAGATTATCAATTTATAACGTGTAAGCTCTAAAGCAAAGTTAGTTTAACTATTCCCTTTCATTTCTAACAGTTTAGTTTTATAATATTAAATTTGTGATGTAAGTATTAAAATATTTTCATGGTACGATAGGATAGGGTACCTATAGATGTATCTTTTGAAGTTTACCTATTTAAAATTAATGAGTTAATTAAGATTGGGTTTAATGTATGGATTTTGACCACTGCAACTTACAAATTTATAGTTTCAATTGACATTTGATCAAGAATTGATTTGGATAACAATCTATACTTATGAAACGATACCGGGACTGACTGACTGACAGACCGCGTACTGTGTAAACTGGTGAACCTAAAAACACTTATGGAAATATTCATGAGTGCTCTAAGGGTGCTAAAGAGAGATATTGTTAATTCCGTTCCTAAAGGGATGAAATTGGGTGGTAAAGTTTGTATGATAAAACACTTCTTTTAAGTTAATTCATTTAAAAGCTGCTCCTTTTCTTTAAGTCAAAATTAGTTTGATTTATGCATTTTGATACTATTATGGTCAAACTTATTTTTGTTTGTTTGTTTGTTTCATTCATATTTTGCAATATACCAGAAAATATTCCAACTACGCCATTTCATGATAATCAGTTTGTTTTAAGGTGAAATAGTAGTACCTAAAAGACTTTATTTTGAAATTGGATACATTTCTACACATTTAATTTGTAAGTATTATTTTTTGATTGTACATAAACATTTTCGACATTCACGTGAATATATTTTAATAGTTGTGTAATTTCCATATAATAATTTTTGTTTAAATAGAATAAAACCGAACTTAGTCTGCGCATACCTTTAATTAGTAAAATTGTTTTTAAAAATGTTAGTGTTATACAGATAAGCTAGTTATGTTTCTAGCACGAGGTCAAAAACTATATTTCGTACCACTTTACCTATAAGTGTTAATGTTTTTTAAGTTGTATTCAGCAAATAACTTATTTACATTTTGTAACAAGATATAGAAAATTATTATTAGAATTGAATATAATTTATGTCAATATTTATTAAACAAACATTTTTAATTATCAACATTTACTTGTAGAAGATGCAAAAAAGTGAGAACTTTACAAACGCATAAATTTATTCATAAAGTGTTTAATATATCAAACAAAGGACTGATAATGATTTTGATTTTACATTTAATCAGTCTGCACTTTTTTACCCCAAAAAATATTTATTTATTTGTAATTTCCGTATAAGGGATTCAGCGCGTCACGTAGCCGAATGTTATATAATTTCCGTAATATTCCAATCGAGGTTCCCATCTTGAAGAGAAAAGGTCCCCTTTAAGACTCAACAAGTTGTCAATTTTCCAGAAAAAGCGACATTTTCCGACATCCTTTTCACAATGCCGGCATGGTTCTACCTGTCCCGGCGACTTCGTTACGCAGAAGAAAACGCCGAAGAAAACTCCGACCGTCCGAGCGCCAACGCCATCCCCGATGGACAATACGTTCTAGCCACTGGAGCAGTTCACCGACCACCCAGCAGCAATGGACCAGACGATAAAGCAGACCGCAGCAGACGCCAGGGAGAAAATGCCTTCGAGAAGGGGGAATTGCGTCATTTTCTTCGTCGAACTCGACCGACAACGGATCGCCTTCACGAAGGCCACGGTAATCAACGAGGAAATCTGAATCCAGCCTGCCTCACTCCAGGATCGAGACAGGCTGGTGGGGTATGTGGATAGTTGTAGTACCCCTCACCACACCTATCAAGCAAAGAGCGAGCGCTTGGCTCAGGCGGTAATAACTGGCCTGACACTACAAGACATTAATTTTCCCTCTTGTTTCAGGGTGAAACAGCGCGAACGACAGATCACCTCGTACACCTACCTACACCTACACTTACCAGAAGAGGACCACAAGCAGATCCCAGAGGTAACAGTACGTCGCCCGCCTCCGTTTCACCGTAGAGGACTTGCGGCGGAAAACTGACATTGGGCAGACACACTGGTGTTAAGGTTTTCGCTTTGCACAGCAGTGCTGCAGGGCAACGGCACGCTGTATAAGGTGCGTCAGAGATCAGCACTCCAGTCAATGCGCAAAACCCCGAACTGACCGGACCAAATGCGTTAATTGTGATGGGGACCACCCCGCTAGCTACAGGGGATTCCCAAAGTTCCCTCGACTTCCACATCGACAGTAGAGGACGTCGCCGACTGCGACGCCTTCTTCAAACCTGACCTGCGTCAGTTACGCCTGAGCGACGACAGGCGAAGTTGAGAATGCGGAACACAAAATCAGCCCCCGTCGCTGTGGGTACCCCGATTAAGGATTCGAAGCAGTATTGGGCGTCCTTGGAGGTCTCAATATGGAAAAGACCCTACCTGTCATCCGCAAGGTGGCAGAGGCAGTAGCTCAGGCTGTAATTTCGATTGATCTGTGGGTAGTAATCCTTACTCACGGTCAAGAGGTAGTTGCTCTTTTCGGGTGATCATACAATGGTCCGACGCGAAGACTGGTACCCAAGGTTAAGTATATAGATTTATGCTGAACTAAATAATTCTTTTAAAGGTTGCATGGAGTACAATATAAATTTTTTTCAATTGTATATGTAATTTGTCAAATTTTATTTTAATATCGCTGACGATGACATCAACCGATGTCGAAATATACATTTTCCTGTATATATATATATATATATATATATAATATATATATATATATCATAATATTTCTTATTTAACTCTTCTGAACTTGTATTCAGTTTGTGTATATTGTAATGAAACTTAAGCACTCTGTCCGTAGAAAACAGTTGCTTTTACTATCATGGCCGATTAAGAATATTTTAGTTAAAGTTGCTTAAAATACCACCTCTTAAAATTATTACGCAAACCTGTGTTACACCCTGTGTGTGATTTAAGCAATTAATACAACCTAAATCGTATTTAAGTACATACTTTGATCGCTAATATTTTAAAGAGACGGATCCGTATTTATGTTTAGCTTATTTTTCAGTCTAAACTTGCATGAATTCAAGTCGAAGATGGAGGGCTTAGGCATCATAAAAGTTTCGGAAAGTTCTATTTAATACATTTTAAAGCGTAGGGTGGAGGAAAAGAAAGAATTTTGTTGAGAAAGTCTCTGTGGCTGAAAATCTGCCACAGTCAATATATGGAAGTAGCAACAGTTTTAAACTTTGCAACTCGCAAACAATAATTGTAAAAGGTGCCTTCTCGGACTAAATTCGCTAGATTTTATAAGTAAATAAATAAGGTTATGAAAATGTTTTAAATTTCGAAGCAAACGAAATATTCATTAAACACAATTTTAAGAACACAATATCTTTCCTGATTTATGAATACGTAGTTAAGTCACTCTAAAGAGAAGTAAATCTTTACTCTAATTGTAAATCTAAAATAAATTTGAACACGTTTGTAAAATAACAGATTCAATCAATACACCTTGTTAACCACCACGATGTAGGACAAATGGTGAAACAATGTTTCTTATCTGTGATTTCAATAAATAAAATATCTGGTGTAGAACACCACACGACATTTCAACCTACAAAATGGAAATTAAAATAAATGAAATACTTTTAATAACATTTTTTTAGAATAATTATGCAACCTCTTATTTATAATAAGTTAATTACGAAAATATGCAAAAATATGTAAAAACAAAAACAATAATCTATGTCAAACAGATGTTTAAAGCTTCATATCTAACAGACGTTAATAGACGTCTAGATGCCACTTAAAACATTAAAAAAAATTAAATCATTTTAATTATAATTTATTTAGGGAAACTAAGCAACCTTTTTTTTATACGTTCATAACGAAAATATGCAACAATGTAAAAACAAAAAAAATAATCTATGTGATAATGCTGTTTACAACTTCATGTCAGATAGAGATTAATATATACGTTAATTTAAAAAAAAATCCAAAGCCGCCTGCTTTTATAAGATATCAGTAATACAGTTTAACCGTTTTCATTCATATTTAATTAATGTGTAGACTTACCTTGCGTTATATTAAAAAACTTTATAAAGAAAAGTTATGTAAAATTTTCTTTAAAAACTATGTCTACACTTTTTCTTATAAAAGTAATCGTTATTCAGATATTGAAAAACTTTGAACTAACACTTAAATTCTACTTTAGGAATTTTTTTGCTGCTAAATTACGAATCGTATCAAAAAATTGCATAGAACATAATTAATCGATATGTTTAAGGTCTAGATCTAGGTATTTTTGTATTTTCTAAATATGCAGCTGTTTTAGAAATATTTGATGAAAACCAAAAACTGACTCTAATACACTCCTCCTCTCCGCCACTGGATTTCTCCCAAAATCTAATCAGCTGCAAGTCCAATGAAAACAAGCTTAAATACAAAATGTTAAGTTCGTAGGTATTTTAATTCTGGAGTTATCGTGGATACTAACATACATCCACACATACAGACACACATCCAGACATCCAGACATCATGGCTGAACTAATAAGTCGATTTTACGATAGTGGAAAAAAAGTTAATTGCATATCTACATTACGTATATGCAGGTTGGAGGATAAAAATGAATAAAGCCTCTGAAGGGAAACAGTGTACCTTGAGATTTATGTTTAATGAATTAGGAGTTTTGTAATAAATACTTCTACTAATATTCCCTTTTAAATAAATTTTGTTAAAATGGTTGCGACATTATCAGCAAAGATGCATTACCTGTAAGATGCTAGCACCACATGGATAAAAATGTTTATCAAAGCATACACCGATTATAAATATATGTGTCCAGACAATAAAATAAAAAATAAACTATCTTCACAATTAGACTGTGCAAAATGAGTAAGGGCTGGAAGGTCAACTTTGGTACAAAATTACCTTATGAATCTTAAGTGTGCTAAAAAAAGCTTACAAAATCTTACTTAAAGATACACTAAGTCAATTGATTCTAAATTAGCATGATGGATCTTAAAGTTTGATTGATTCTAGACAATTTATAGGCAAAGAAATAATTTAAAATGCAGAAATGCATAATTATATAAAAAAAATATGTATGTAATTTACCAAAGCTATTCTTCATGTCTTATTAAATTTTAACAAAAAAGTGAAAGGTGTAATAAAATAAGTATTATTACATTAACATATAAATTGAACAATATACACATTTAAGTGCTACTTTTCTTTTTCATGTTAATTTATTTTTTAAAATTTTCAATTTGCTTCAGTGCTAGGACTACCTTGAGATCAAAACGATACAAGCTGAAGGCAATTTACTTAATTTTTTTTCATAGGTTGTTCCACACAAAAAAAATTTACCAAACAGCACTGATGGTAATGGAAACATGCAACATTTGAGAAAATATTTTTCTCACTAATTACAATACAATACAGTCATGCTTTTAAAATAATTACTTCTATGAAAAACATAACAGATTTTCGAAAGTTTATATGCAATAACTAAATACGTAACTATTGCTTTTCTCGAAACTGACAAGTTAAATTTTCATAATTGATATATTAACTAGTACTTGCTTACTGCAGAGCTATAGAAGATCTTTCTTTCTAAAGATAAAAAATTAATAAACGTACGAAAAATTAATCATCATGCCTCTATTAAAACAACCCACGATGTAATCACTATATAAATTACTTTTTTTAATTAATTAATTATTTACAAAATTTGTAATTTAAAACAATTCAAACTAAGCCAAGTCAAGATGTGAAATCACGTTCCAAATATTATTAATTGCACCATTTCAAAACAATATTATAGAACGTTTAAAAACAATAATTTCAACAAAAACAAACAAGTCTACAGTTAAGGTATCTGTGTTTATCGTTTTATTACACAAATCAATTTCAAGAAACATGTTATTGTAATCGGTCAAAACATTCGAAATTGAACCGGAAATATATATATTTTCAGGTCTCCTGCCACCAAAAGTACGAAACAAACCTGTATGTGTATTGACATAAATGTTTAAAATTCAAAGGGTCTAACTCAAATTTTTATTAAATAATGTAAGATTTGAAGGTAATTAGCATGAAAAGGTCATTTTAAAGTGTATATTATGCGTATATTAACTTTAATTACGTTAGTGAATTAAATTCATTTATTTATCTTCTAATTATATTTTTGTCTAGTGGCCTTGTGTGTGGAAGGAACGAACCAAGTGATACGCGTACATAAATATTACATTTGTTGAGTACAGGAAAAATGCCTACGATGAATATGTAATGTTTATCATTACTTTTTAATTATAAACTATGGACTCCCATCATAAAATGTAATACCCAATTAAAATGTTATAGTAATTAAAGAAACAAAAAAAATTAATATGGTTACGGAATTCCAAATGTTAATTTAAGGATAGCCCTGCTCATAAATATAAGTTCCTCCCTAAAATTACTGTATAATAACCTTGGGTATTATCTTATAAAAGTGTGGTATACAGGGTGAATCTTATCTAATCCGCCAAAATTAAAGGCGTGCTAGAACTCATCATTCTAAGCAAAAAAGTTCATATGTACATGGGTCCGGAAATGCTTCGTTTCCGAGATACAGGGTGTCAAAGTTGAAAAAAAAAATCGCGTTTTCTTCAATATCTTTCGACTGTTTCGAAATAGTTTCATGAAATTTCGTGTACGGGTTTTTGGGATGACAAATTCAAATTTGTGGTCCATTTGGTTGTCGTGTCTAGAGGGCGCCAGCAACGATTTCGACCACTTTAAATCGTGCAATTTTTTGCTACACTGTATGCCATTTTGGACTAGAAAATCGATTCTCCTATCTTTTCTTCTAAAAAAGGTATATCTTAGTGATGTCGCTAGAGCAACCCTTTCCGAGAAAAATCCAACATTAAAAAAGAAAAAGAAAAATTAATATTAAAAGTATACATGTTGTATGTCTAGGCATTCTATCGTATCTAGTTATGGATTTTTTATTAAAATTTTATTATCAATGAACGCAAAGAAACAGATAAGTACATAAGTAAACAAGTAAGTTACTTAGTAACAATTAAAAATTCCTATTGATAAACCTATCAAAAAAGTACCCTCCGAAAATGCGTATGCATCATGAGTTTTAAAAGCGTTTTTCTCGGAAAGGGTTGCTCTAGCGACATCACTAAGATATACCTTTTTAGAAGAAAAGATAGGAGAATCGATTTTCTAGTCCAAAATGGGATACAGTGTAGCAAAAAATTGCTACGATTTAAAGGGTCGAAATCTTGCATGGCGCCCTCTAGAAACGACAACCAAATGGACCACAAATTTGAATTTGTCATCCCAAAAACCCGTATACGAAATTTCATGAAACTATTTCGAAACTGTCGAAAGATATTGAAGAAAACGCGATTTTTTTTTTCAACTTTGACACCCTGTATCTAGGAAACGAAGCATTTCCGGACCCATGTACATATGAACTTTTTTGCTTAGAATGATGAGTTCTAGCACGCCTTTAATGTTGGAGGATTAGATAAGATTCACCCTGTATATGGTATACTTGAATTTTGTTAACTAAAATATGTTAGTAAATAATCTTGATATTTCATATATACACGGTTGCTCATTAATGCGTCAAAGTCCAATATAGGTTTGGTTAAGTAAAGGTGGAGAAATTTATTTTACAAAAAATGGCTTTGTAACGAAAAACGCACATTTTGAAAATAATTTGATTTATATAGGGTGAATTCTTAACGCGGGACACCTAGAACAAATTTTTTTTAATACAACACCCTACATATCGAAAATCTTTGAATTTTTGATTTTGGATGACGCATTATTGAGTTATTGTAGAAAATGTAAACAAATGGTTGCGACGAGGTTCACCATATTAAGTCCATGCCACAGTTATTACGACTAGTTTAGACAACATATTTGTTAATTATGCAACGAAGGGATGTACTGAACCTGCAAAATAATCAAACTCTAATTTTACCATACAGGGTGTTCTTTACGATGCACTTAATTTGGAGATTTTCAAAGAGCGTTTACTCAATTTTTTTTAAATCAAACATCCCGTATATTATTGAATTTTTGGAATGACTCAATAATTATGCTCCATTTTTGTCAATACCTCAAAAAATAATTTCTGAGATATTGTTACTTTTTCATTACAAACCGATAAATTATTTGTTTCCGATTCGATATAACGTACCGCTCAGATTTTGATATGTCACGCGTTTCGACAAACAGAATCAAAGAAATACATAAGGTGTCAAATTGTAATTTCATTGTAGGTAATATTCAAAACAAATTCTCCAAGTGACCCCCATTTTGATTTGAACACATTCGAAGGACATTTTCACGACTTGTAATGTTTCGGTGGAAACTGTTTCAAAAGCCTGTATTATACGTTGCCTCATATCGTCTGATGTAGTTGGAGGCGTCTGGTATACAATATTTTTTATGTACCCCACTTTTGTCAAGTGTGGGGATCTAGGTGGCCAACTAATAAGATCACCGCGTCCGATCCATCTACCTTCGAATTCTTGATCCAAAAACAGTTGTACTTGTAGTGCAAAATGTGCTGAAGTACTGTCGTGCTAGATCCACATATTTTCCCTTAGAGCTGGAGGAACGTTATGCAGAAGCTAAGGCAAGTCATATTGCAATCAATAAAAATATTGTGCACCTTTCAGATCTCTATAAAGGATATGTGATCCAATTATAAAGTTGCCCATGATAGCAACACAAACATGTGCAGTCCATTATCTCTGCTTATCAACCGCCCTCACAATTCATGGGTTTTCTGTTGCATAATGTTGAAGATTACGACGGTTTGGGCTATCACTTTGAGTGGTGCATTCGTCAGTAAATAATAAATTTCAGGAAAAAGTTATGTGATATTTCAATTTCCAATCCCCACTCGTAAAAGGTTTTTCTAGCCCCTAAATTAGGCTCCAACAGTTCTTGATGAAAAGATATACTGTAGTCATGATAATCATTAATTTTTAAAATCTTGCTAATAGTACATCGTGGTATATTAGTTTCTCTTGATATTGTAGTCGAACTAGTAATTACTGATAACAAAATATTCAATTTATTTTCGCCACTTGTCCTCTTTCTCCTTTCACATTTGACATAACTCATTTAAACTGTTAAAGTTACCGATTTAGCCAAAGTATACCTTTTTTATCAGAAAAACATCAAAGTTTTGTATTTTAGTACAAAATTCAATTTACTCCATAGGCGTACCAATTAGGGATAAAAAGGTTGCTCTACCCCATTCATTCTACGCCACTGTACATAACAAAAACGTATTAATAAGCTAAAATCAATGTACTTTATATCTCTATTAATTATATTAAGAATGAGAAAATATCTTCTTTCGTTTTGGAGATATTTCAAAAATAATTTTCATTTGGAACTTTGAGATGCTGCGTCTTTTTTATTATCAATATTTTATTCAACCAAATTGAGTCAGATCGTAATATTTTGAGGCCGAGAATCTTACATTTCACTTTGGACCATTACTTACACACCACCCCGTATACATAATATACCGTACCAACACCTATTTTATCTAATCTTGTGAATCTATCGTATAAACTATTAATATACAGTAATTTATATTTTTCATCAGTTTGCAACAGATACACCCGAAAATTATTAAACATTTCTTCCTCTGCAACGAAGAAAACCAAATAAAACGTATTATTGCAAATAAGGTGATTTTATTATTGTTAGAAAATATATGTATGTAAATAACCGTATAATTCATGACTAGTAAACATTACGGTAAAGTTATTTAAATGAAAATACTTGATCAATAATTATTTGTACAACTAGAGAAGAAAGAGGTGTTTTTTCAACTCGAGTTCAAAGTTTGGTAAACGAGCGCAGCGAGTGTGTCAATTGAATGAGACTTGAAAAAACACTTTCTCTCGTGTTTTACACATATTTTTTTCTAAAACTACAATTAAAATTGTAAAATCATCGTAATGCACTAATGAAGTTCGCTACACAACTTGACACGTATGAAATATGTAACGTGTACTTGGTAACTATGTTGTTCGTTTTTAGGGTAGTGTTAAATTAAGTAGAAATGAACCCTTCTCCATTATTAATTAAAAAATGTAAAGTTAACAATTTATAAAAAATGAAAATTTTATAATTAAATTGATGTTTGAATATTTCCGCCACGTGACCGCTTCTGATGATTCCTATTGGTACAGAATCGGCCATTATATAAAAATGTCAGGGGGAAGGAGAACGATCGTAGTGTTTAATAACATTTTTATGTAATTGGGAAAAAATTGACTCGGGTATTTTCCCATTTTAAATGTAATGATTAACGTGGCAACATTGTTTTGTTTACTTTCCTCACTAGAGAAGAAAATGCTATTTTTTCGCCCTTTTTAGAGACGAAAGCACTTGTTTTTAAGGTAGTTTTAGAAAAATTCCGTTTTTTTTATACGTTTATGGGAATTCAGTTAAATAATTATAAAAAAATGATATCAGAAATACGCCTGATATAGATGAATTAAAAAAGAAAAGATAGGACGACAAACATTCTTTTTTACAATTTATCACAAATTAAATTATGTTAAATAATTTCCAATGAAACTTATTGAACTATTTTTGTTACCGAATTTGATATTAGCTTTGGGTACTCCAGAACGGATACATACAGATCCTGTGACGGATATAAAGCACAAAAGTGACAAAACGATGTGCTCTAGCGTCTGGACAGGGAACACAAACTGAATCTCTTAAAAGCGGATGCATTTTATAAACGCAAACGAACCACTCGTCTACAATCTTAGAAAAATATAGAAATGGAAGCTATTGTGATGGACTTTCTGAGTCAGAATATAAGCACTAACGATGTCTATTATAAGAGACAATTGTCGGTTTACTCTTTCAATATTCACGTTCTGTCTACTGGAGAGTCATTATTTTATACTTATATAGAAACAGCTGGAAAAGAGCGATCCGATCTATGCTGTTTGATTTTATTTTCAACCAATGACATTTAAGTTGCGAAGTCCAAAGACTTTTCGATCATGGACTGCGTTCCTTGCTCAGTTTCTTTAGGAAGTGTCCGTTTGAAAGCATACCGATCAAAGAGCTAACCGTCTCTCCAGGTATACTTAGAATGATTCAACACAGAGATATATACAAAGGACCTTATACCCCTTCTGCCGTTGTTCCTCCTAATCCCCAAAAATTTCATTAGACTTCCTCCTGGTTAGTTTGAACTGCCTAATTTAAAATACAGCGACAGAGTTCCTATATCCGTTAAAAAGTATAAAACTATCAACAACTTAAACGTTTTTGCGAAGATGGTGATGCAAACGTATATTATCAGAACTTACCTTACAGCAGTGGTGTACCTGAGGATGATAATGATGACTAAATTAGTGTAAAAAGTTTGGTTTTATTAATTTAATGTTTTTCAATTGTGTTTTAGGTTATTAAATAAATTTGATGTGGTTTTCTTGTAATTTTTGTTTTGGTGGTGTGCTGTGTGACATTCATCCTTCTTCCCCTGCCCTTTATATATTTTTACCTATGATAAGGGATGGAGGTAAAGGTAGTATTACATATATATATATATATATATATATATATATATATATATATATATATATATATATATATATATATATATATATATATACATAAGACATAAAGAAAGGACACCCAGTAATAATCAATTTATTTGAACAATTTTTGGTATACAAGTGTATTCGAGTTAGACTAGTAAACGATCAAAACTGGATAAAAATTAAACTGTTAACTTTTTCAAAAAACTGAACAATGTGTTGCGCCACCACGATGTCTTCTAATGAGGTGATCGATTTCCTTCTGAGGTATCACATCCCATGCGATCTGTAACTCATTGGCCAAAGCTATTAGAGTTTGGGTGGGTAAATTGAGTAATCTTCCCATCATATCCCAGATCGGGAGATCTCGGTGGCCAAGAAAATAAAGCAACTTGATTGGCCTCAAAATTAGCCAAAGAAGCCCTAGCAAGATGAGGTCGTGCGTTGTCTTGTTGGAATGTGCTGATGGTCTGTGTATGTGGTACACATGCCTTTCCACAGAAAATTGGGGATCTTGTCTTTCATCACGCCGGATTCTCGCCCTTGCACGACCGCCATACATGCCCAAACAAAATCTGTACTCATCACTGAAGACAATTGCCCGTTCTCTACACCACGTTAGACGATCATGTCGGTGCCCAGGAGTCAGTGGTAGCACAAAATGGTGACGGTACACAATCGCTCGTAATCATTCTGACGTTACTTGTTTCTGTTGCTTCAGCTGAGAGATTGTTCTCTAAACTTAGCTTGATCAAGAACCACCTTAGGACTATAATGCTTCAAGAACGTTTAATTAACCTGACAATGATATACAGGGTGGCCAAACGAGGAGGGGTGGAAGATTGTATAAGGACGAAATAAGTTAGAGAAATGATTTTTGGACCCGAGGTAAGCACTACATTTTAAAAATATGTTTAATCATACAGGGTGTTTCATGTTATTGGAGCAAACTAAACATACTTTTTTAAATGGAACACCCTATATATTATTAAATTTTTCTAATAATAAATAATAAAAGTCCATAAAATACGTTTTGATTTAATACCAAATGATATGGTTTAAGAGATATTCAAATGTTTATAAAAAAAAATCCCACTTGTGGCCGCCGCCACTGATTTATTAGGCGACTTTTGTTTATTTTAAAATCGCAGAAACTTGTTTGTGGTGCTGTAGTATTTTGAAATTTTTTAATTTTTAGGTTTTCTTAATAATGTACAGGGCGCCACTGTTCGTAAATACAGCTTTTTTAAAATTTTTTTAAATGGCATCCCCCCAGCTACGCATGATGTTCATGTCATTCGATGCCTCGTTTGATATCCTTCCTTTTTCATCGAGCATACCTCAAATGAATAATTTTCGCAATATTTTCAGTTTATTTGTGAAATTGCGATTGAATACAAAAAGATTGAAATTATTAAAGGTATTAAGTTGGCCATGAGATTGTAGTTTATTACTAAATAAAATTGTTATATTAACAAGAGTTAATATAACAATTACAAATTGATTTAATGAATTATCTTAAAATTAACGGACTTTCTTGAACAAAATTAATGCATAAAACACTCTTGCTTCTAGACAAATTTAAAACAGTCCTTAGTAAAATTTCTGAAGTACTCAATTTGATTATGTTCAGATCAAAGATTTAATTTTTTACGTCTTTTTGTAAATGTAAACGTATCGTCATGGAATTGTCGTTTCATGCTAAATAATGTTTTAATCAAGTTGTAATACTTTATAAAATAAACTTTGGCGTCCTTTTTCATGCAAAAAAAAGTAAAAACAAGAGTTAATATTATAACTACAAATTGACTGAATTAAATTATTCCAAATTTAACAGAATTCTTCGAACCAAATTTGTGCATACTCTTATACAAGCCACTCTTTCGTTCAAGACAAATTTAAATTAATCCTTAATGAAATTTCTAATTTTAAATTAGTTCTTAGTAAAATTTCTGAAGTACTCAATTTTGCGTTGAAAAAAGAAAAATTGTAACAATTGGTTCTATTCAATTTAAACCTGTGTTTTAATTTATTCAAAGTGTTGAAAATGACTAAATATTTATTCAGGAAATGGTTTTAATTATTTTTATTCTTGGAGAATGTCAAATAAATTGCTTACTGGCAAGTAGAATTTATGCAGAAAGATATCCCGATGCTGAAGAAAAGCCGCTATATAAGGCGTTTCAAGATCTTTTACAAAGATATGAAGAAACAGGTAGTGTTAAATTATAAAAAAAAACGGAAAGTAGCTAATAAAGCAGTGACAAATGATGAAAACCAACTTACACTTTTACTTACAATCTAAGAAAATCCTCATGCAAGTACTTCACAAATACCACATACGACTGGTATAAAAAAATCTAGCGTGAAAAATATATTAAATGTTTATAAATACCATGGATATCATATAGAACTTCATCAACAACTATGTGGTCAAGATTTTGAACGAAGAATTAATTTTTGCAACTGGTTTTTACAAAGAATTGCAGAAGTTCCCCATTGTCTCAATTCTTTATTATTTACTGACGAAGCTACCTTAAAAGTAAGCGTTTAGTCAACAGACATAACATGCATTATTATAGCACTGAAAATCCTCATTGGATTAGGCATGTTGACCAACAAAATCGGTGGTCACTATATGTGTGGAGGGGAATTAATGGGTCCCATGTTATAGGTCCTTATAGATACTCTAACCGGCGAGGTGTATTTAAATTTTTTAAGAGATGTGCTACCTAACCTTCTTCAAAATATTAATGAAGCAGTTTATGGAAATATGTGGTACCAGCATGATGGTGCACTCGCCCACTACCATCGGAACATAACATTTTTAAACCACTGGAAAGAAAATCAGTGGATAGTTCGAGGAGGACCCATTTCTTGGCCAACGTGGTCACCTGATCTGACCCCACTCGATTTCTTTTTGTGAGGTTACGTAAAAGATTATGTGTGTAAAGAAATTCCAACCACACCAGAACATATGAAGGAAAGAATCAGAAATGCTTTTCAAAATCTCACATGGCCGACATTAGAGTTAATGAAAAATAATTTTGTGAGACGTGTTAATAAATGTATTGAAGGTGAAGGAACAACATTCGAGCACTTAATGAAAAATTGATTTTGACTTTTTTTCTTTTTCATTTTATTATTATTGCTTTGTTGTAATTTGTATTTGTTAATTTTATTACACAGTATTGCATATAAAAATAATAGATATTTATAGTTATTTTCACCAGTCTAATTTACTGAAAACAATGCATAGTTAATTTACAATATTAAGACAAATTTGGTAACGTCAATAGATAAAAAAATAAATTAAAAATACTTTCGAAGATTCGAATTTTTACAGTAGAAGTGAGAGTATCTCAAACTTTGTAAGTGATAGATATTTAAGAACGCCAAAGTTTTTTTTATAAATTAATACAGCTTGATTAAAAAATTCTTTAGCATGATTGAAAGACTGATTTAAATTTGCCTAGAAGCAAGAGTAGTGTACTATGTATTAATTTTATTCTAAAAGCTTGTTAAATGTAAAATAATTCATTAAATAAATTTGTAATTGATATATTAACTCTTGTTTTTATTTGAAAAATTTTTTTAGTAAGAAACTAAAATCTCATGGCCAACTTAATACCTCTATTTCAGTCTTTTTGTATTGCAATAAAAATTTCACGAATACACTGAAAATATTTTTGAAAAAATAAAAAAAAAAGTTGTTTTTACAAACAGAGACACGTCCTGTACATTATTAAAAAATCTGAAAATAAAGATATTTCAAAATACTACAGGACCACCAAGATTTTTTTGTCATTTTAAAATAAACAAAAGTCGCCTAACAATTCAGTGGCGGCGACCGCAAGTGGTGTAATTTGTTCGAAAAACGATTGAATATCTCTAAAACCAAAGGAGATAGACCGTACAATTTGGTATCAAATGAAATCATATTTTATGAGCTTTCCAAAAATGTAATAATATACAGGGCGTTTCATTAAATAATATATATGAAACACCCTGTATGATCAAAAATATTTTTAAAATGTAGTACTCGTGGTCCAAAAATAATTTTTCTAACTTATTTCGCTTTTGTACAATCTTCCACCTCCTCCTCGTTTGGCCACCCTGTATATTGATTTATTGGATGCATTAAATATTCATAGTATTAACAGTTTTCTGAAATTAAAACTCGGCATGTAAAACATTTATAAATCATGTTTCTTTTTATGATAAATAATTATTGTCCTTTAGATTAATTTCCATTTCAATGTTCGTTAACCTTTAATTTGTTGAAATTGTTTTGCTATTATATTTACTAATACTAAAATATTTTTTTATTAATCTGCTACTAGCTTGATTCGGGCGGCATAATACATTTTAATAACTGCGCGGCCGTGTGAAATTCGTGCTTAATAGTCGCAATTAAATTTTTTGTCGATCAAAGGTTTCGTCCTTTAAGCTCAATCGATATTTTTTTTTCTAGAAAACAGTTATTTACATTGTTTCAATGAGATGGCGTGATTTGCAAAACATTGCCCTAAGCAAAATAGGATAGTAATCACTCATGCAGCCTCAAGGCAAACAATTAAAACTCGAACAACGTCAATTTGTCTGTCAGTATTTGTTCTGTTTTGTAGTAGATTAATTAAAATGTCAAAGCAACAAATTTGCCAATTTATTTATATAAATTAAAATTAACCGTTATCTCAACCTTAATTCTTGGTACTTGTGTGCATTTAGAAAATTACAAATTTATTTGTTATAGAATAAGAGTGAATGTATAAATGTACACATATTTTTAATTTTTACTTTCCTTCGCTATTTAGAAAAAGTAAAACTAACATAATCTATGGACACTATTACTTCAGCTAAGTTTTGACGTGACACCAATGTTAACATATTTAGCTACTTATACCTCTTATAGTCTATGTAACGCAATGCGATCACTTACACTTACACTTATAAGCGTGCTTATTGGCAAGCATAGAAAAAGAATTAAGATATGTGGATACAAGGCATTCGAACGAAAGGATCCACCACTTGTAAAGTGTTCTCAATGTATGTGTAGATAAAAATCTGACAGTATTTCAGTTCGAATATTACACGCTTCTTATAACAATTATCAGCAAAAAAATATATTATTAAACAAAAATTATTTATGAAAAATGAAATTGAGTAGTGGGGAGGTGTAAGATACATGACGCGTATTTCTTACTCGCTTTGTTAGTAATTGAATTTTATGGGAAAAATTAATAAAATTTATTTTAGTGCTTACACTACAGGGGCGGTTTTAGCCTATTTGACGCCGGGGTGCAAACGATACTTTAGCACGCCCCCTTCCCGTTCCTTATTAGGTGTTTATTTTTATTACTTCACCCGTAGAGCTATTCTCGTCAAGATATACTATCTAAAAACCAGTATTAAATAACTTTTTCCCAGTAAAAATTTCAAATTAAATGACGAAAGTGTTCTCAACAATGTATGACCTCCGTGTGTTCTCAACAATGTATGACCTCCGTGTGTAAACGACAAATAAACTTCCATCTGCACCTAAATAAATCTATAGCAACATTAAACACACACACAGACTCAGACAGCAGACAGCGCGGCGCTCGTTGGCCTCAGTGACACGTGGAGAAATCAAATAGTTTAACCAGTGGGTAAACACTTCCATACCCCCTCCTGAGGGGAGCACTAATTCTTTTTAATACCCTTAGCTTAGAGAAAATCCAAATTTGCTAACTTTGGCGAGCTTTTATGCGTTGTTTTGTAGGCTAAAATTTCGACAGTATGAAATAAGAAACCAATCCTAAAGTATTGAGTGTCTACCCACTGAGTTTAACAGCAGTAGCCAATGGTGCCCCCCCGAGTCCTGGCGCCCGGGTGCTGTGTACCCCTTAGACCCCCGGTAATGCCGCCACTGTTACACTATTGATATTAAACTGTGACAAGACGTGTGAGTTTACTTGAAAACAAAAATTTAACCTAAAGATAAATTATAATAGATAATTGGAAATCGTTCATAAAATTATCACATCACATAGTAGTATGGCCGATTCATGTATTATTTGTGATAAAGGTGTTAAAATTAAGGGTACGAGAAGAAAGAAAGCAGATTACCTGATTACTGATAGTCTGTGCCGATCGGTGCCGATAATGTGACAACGCTGGTAGATATAACAGAAAAGAAGCAGGTTGTTACTTATTCGTACTTACAGTCATAGCCGGCAGTTTTACCGGAATGAACTTTCAATTATCGGTGAGCTGGTTTGGCGTAGAGATGGATATTGAGGTGTTGATTGCCGCAATTATAAAAAAATCTGCTATATGGGATAAACGATCAAAGTCCCATAGTAACAGAAATACAGTGGTAAAGTGATGGCAAGACATTATTATTAAAAAACTGTACTTATGTATTATGTACATCTGTGATTTATTGTGTGGTAGGAAAATAATTCCAATTAATTAGTATGTATACTATATTTTAATTTAATCTGTATAATTTAAAGAATTATTCGAAATGTACACCTTGAAAGATAGTTAATAGATATCTATCGTTATTATATAATCTTAGTTAAAGGACAATATAACCCTTTTAATGTTATTTACTCTATCACATTTTTTGCAACTAAGACATTAAGAAAAAATGGAAATATTTAAGGGACCAGTTTGCAGTTGAGCTAAGAAAAATTCCAGTTATGTGTTCAGACAATTTTTCTAGAAGACAGTACGAAATAGAAGCCAATCCTAAAGTATTGATGTCACCCACTGAGTTTAACAGCAGCAGCACGAGACCTGCGCCTGCTGTAATATACCTTAAGTAAGTCCTCCACTGTTACACTATTGAGGACAACCTGCTCCTTGCAAAAGATACCGTAAAAGCAACAGCATCCAAGGGAAATTACTCAAGAAGTATTCACTGAAAATGCTGAAGTCAGTCCAGCAGAATTTCAGAATCTCGAAGAAGATGAAGCGGCACACGAAGATGAAGAAGAAGCCGAAAGTGAAATTAGGGAAACTAGGGAAGCTAAAGTCCAACAAGTGAAGGCAGCATTAAGTACGCAGAATACACTAAAACGTCAAAAATGGCAACGATCTCAAACAGACGTGTGGAGTACTGCAATGATTAACATCGAGAAACAAAAATTGGAGTATTTAAAGCAAAAACATGAAAAGCCAAAAGAGGTGGATGATGAAGATCTTCCGTTCGTAAAATACCGCCAATGCAAAAATTAGCGTTCAGGGAGAAGATACAGAACATTGTCTACATTAGACTAATGTATTTTGTACTCTGTACTTTTTGTTAATTACTGGTTAGGATACGATTTTATGTTTTGCAATAACAATGTATGAAATAACATAAATATACATATATCACTTGCCTTATTGTAATTACAACTCTTTTCTCCGGAAATATCGGCTGCTTATGCCAGTTGCACTAACTTTTCGTTAATTTATGTTTCACAGATAGCAGAATATACTTGAAGGTATCTATACTCATCCGCATATATTTCAAAAATCTGTCTTAATGCTGTTTCAGTTGTTGGAATAGGTTCACCTTATTTTCAACGATCACGATTTATCGGACGTATACCGCACTTTTTCCTTTTAATCTTTAAAAATGGATTGTAAAGTAGTAAATGATCATCTGAGAAAGAAGATTACATCTTTACTTATATTATTGGCGAGCAGATACATACGGCGTGCAGATCATGGATACTGAAGTTTTAATTGCAGCAGACTGAAAACCTCCAATTTGAAATAAATGGGAGAAAAGTCATACCAATTGAAACGTTGCTGTTGGCAAGAAATCGGCAAGAACTGGGATTTATATGGCACGTAAAAACCGTACTGTAATGTAGGTTAATTTATTTGAATATTTTTTAATAAAACATATTTAAACATATTTTAATGGATTATTGGGAAAATATGTTTTGTAAAGGTCTCTGGTTACTACAGCTGAGGTTTCTGGTCTTCCAACGACTCTTTTTCTTGTTTCTTGGAACAGTTTCAATTTCAGTAAGATTCCTTATAAATCTTTCCATTTTCATGATAACGTTATGTAATATGCGTACGCATTTTATAATATTGTCTGCAGTATTGACATTAGTTTCTATTGCTTTGCATAGAATCCGCATTAGCGTAAAGTCCACACTCTACAGTCTGTTTTGCCCTCGATAGTCGATTATTATAGCATTCTTCATCGGCTGGTAAATTTTTTCCACTACATGGTTTCATTCAAAAGCTTCGTTTCCCAAAAATACATATGGATCATTTGTATTTGTTCCTGGAAGAGATGTAGGTTCGGGATTTCTATAATTTTCGTAATTTGTAAAACCCGGTAGCTTGAATAGTACCTCAATCACTCTGCTTTCCATAACCTCCGGCGTCAATTGCGATGAATTGATAATTTGCATCAACCACAACTTGTAATATCAGAGAAAAATATTTCTTATAATTAAAAAACATTGATCCGGAATTTTTGGGACACAAAACGCGAACATGTTTGCAGTCGATAGTTCCAAACCTTCCAAAAATCTGCGGCTATAGTTTTAAACTATTTTTTTGGATTTAGAAAAGGATACAGCTGCGTTACCTCACTGTTAAACATAACCGATGATATTTTTAGAGCTATGGATCAGGGAAAACTTTCTGTGTTAATATCTATAGACTTTTCTAAAGCCTTTGCCGCTATTAACCATGAATTATTGTTAAACATTTTCCATTAGTATTGTTTTAGCGAAGAAGCTTGCTTATTGCTTCATAACTATTTAAGTGACATCGCCCAACAAGTGGTTTTAAACGGTGTTACATCTTTAGCTACTTCTATTGGCATGGACGCGGTTCTATGACTTTTATTATTTGTAATCTACACGGCTACCCTTCAAAACTGTTTAAGTTTCACGACTTGCTATCAGTATGCAGATGATACGCAGCTCCTTTATTCTTGTTTTAGCACTGATATTGAAAATGCTAATGCGTACATTAACAGTGACATTGCCTCGCTGGTCAAAGCACCAGAAAAACATAGTTCTAAATCTTGTTTTGTGGTTTCCACTGAATTGTTTCCAATTAAAAATACTGCAAAAATTGTGGGATTAGTAATTGATTCGAAACTAAGGTTTAAGATCCATATTTCTAACACATTAAAAAAAGCTTGTCTAAATTTAAGACTAAATTTAGTCAACGTACAGGCCTTAATAAACGTTCGAAAATTTTACTTTGTGAAGTATTAGTACTGTCACATTAATTACTGTGAAAAAATGAATTATTCCAAACGAGAACTGGTCGATATGCGTTTATGTTGTGGTAATACTAATTGCATTGCTCGTGCAGCTGCTCGACTTTATGAACCAAGATTTCCAAATAGAAGACATCCACATCATACTACGTTTAGAACCGTTCATCGTAACTTGTTAGAGTATGGAAGTTTAACAGGAAAGAAATATTCCGGACGAAATGCTCGTGTACCAGTTGAAATTGAGGAACAAATTTTAGATAGAGCATTATTGCCTGCTGACCATCCTCGTCGAATGAATTTTTGCGAATGGTTTTTAAATAAAAATGCTGAAGATGTACAATTTGTTACAAACTTATTGACCACTGATGAGTGTATTTTTTCCCGAAATGGAACAATAAACTTGCATAATTCCCACAAATGGATTAAAATCAGCATCCAACTGTAGTTACAGCTCACCAACATAGATTTAGCGAAAATATTTGGATAGGTATACTAGACGATCACCTAATCGGACCTATCCATTTTCCTCAAAGACGTACTGGCGAATTCTATTTAAATTTTTTGAGAGAAGATTTGCCAGAATTGTTTGACGACGTACCCTTAGATGTTAGAATGAACATATATTTCATGCATGATGGTGCACCACCACATTCTACACGAAACGTCAGAGAATGTTTAAATTGATGGTTCTCTGGACGCTGGATTGGATGAGGAAGTGAAGTACCGTGGCCGGCACGATCGCCCGATTTAAACCCATTGGATCTTTTTGTGCGGGGGTATCTGAAAACTCGTCTCTATTCTGTTCAAATTGATAATCGAGAGCAACTTTGGAATCGCATACAGATGGCATGCGATGAGATTAGGGCTATGCCACTAATTTTTCAGCGTGTTAGGTTTCATTTGCTAAGAATAATACAAGCTTGCATTCAAAAGGAAGGAGGACATTTTGAACAATACATATAAAAATAATTATTATTTTCTTTTGATTCCTTCAATATCTCTTTTATAATGTACCTAATAGTTAACTGCGTTATTTTTTTGTAAAATAAAACAAATTTTGATTTTTATTGAATAATGTGGTCGTTTATGTTAATGCAAAATATTTCAAAAACGGGGTGCCGAATCGAAAAAATACTAAGTATGATTTTATTTGCAGAATTAAATGTTGAATCTATCAAAAAATATTTCTTCAAAAAAACCAGAGGCGTGCGTTTTTTTTACTTAAACTGATTAACTTAAAATATTCTACGCCACTGGATGGAGTCAGTTGACTCAAACTCACCTGATTAATTGTATTTAATTAGATATTTAGGTGTACCAAGTCTCAGTGTAATATCTTTTGTAGTTTTTGAGGAATCTTAAAAAAACCTTAAAAAAAGTATTTTTTAATCAACCTGTATCTCCGTTAGGTAGCATTTTCCGAAAAGCGTTTATGATCATTTTTGTCTTATTTTGAATCATAGTATCTCCAGTTTTCGTTTGTCAGTGATTTTAAAATATACCCTGTATGGAATTTAATTATTAGTTAAACGAAAATTTTTACGTTTCCCAATAGTATTAGAATTTAATTCAAGGTATGGTTGGGTTAAGTGGAAGAGCAGAGTTAAGCTATGGTTGTTGCTTAGCATCTGAACTTCGCCCAGTTAAATTATGTAAGTTTGTATTATAACTGAACTTCATAATTTAATAAAATACATTATTATTATTTAAAATGTACAATTGTGAAACACTTTGTAGCGTAAAGGTTATTAAATTGTTAAGATCGAGTATAACTTAATTTATATTTTTAGAAAAATGCAGGTTTTATGACACATAAAAATATGATAGATATCCAGTAAATGATATGTAGAGGTCTTATGCGCATAATATTTTGTCTATCCATTTCTCATAAAATACAGCATGTTTTATGGATTGCTTGCTAATAGCAGAACCGTGAAAACTTGATTACAAATGTTATTTAGTATTTACTCAATCTCGATTATTTAATTTCACAATAAGGTTATTAATGGATTATTCGATTTGTTATTCATTTCAGAGAATTTAATCGTATTTTAAAAAGAAGGAAAATACGCTTTAATATGAAAATGTAAACTTTCACGATTATTAAATCTGATCAAATATTTATCTCTTGGGTTTTTAAAACGTATTTTTCTATTTATATTGCAAATATATTTATACACTTCGATAACAATTACAGTTATGGTCCTCATTGAATCTTAAGTTACGTCTATTATCGTATATATTTCGGAAATCTGTAACAAATAAAGCGTTCAAAAGCAAGAATTAAGTTACCGAATGACGTCACTTTTGATACACCAATCATTGTCGTGTATAGCCATAAGTGCGATTGATGCAAATCTATGCAGTTTTGTGCTAAAATACAGAAAAATCTACACCTAACTAAGGTAGTACAGGGTGGTTCATTTTCGATGTTTTCTTATGAGAAGTACCCTTTCCATTACAGATAGACAAAAAGTAATATGGGGTTCTTGTGCTCGATTTTGGTGTTAAGATCCAATAGTCATAATCAAGATATCCCTGACCGCGCAATTAGCCAAAATTGAAAAAATGGCGATTTTGAAAACTTGAATAATTTTTATTTGAAATGTATCACTTTTTAAGTAAATGTTAGTGCATTCACATTTTTACCTCATTAATTTAAAAGATATGACATAAAGTTGTATTTTTTATATGGAAACCATAGTTGGCTATGACATTTTAAATGACATTTTTTGTGCTTTATGAAATATATAACACCACTATGCTATTTGAATAATTAATTGGTTTTTAAGTTTTTCTTAATTTGTATATTTATTAAGGATAACAGTTGGCTTAGAAAACCAGATATGAAATTGAATGAAGATATTCTACTCAAAAAACAAATTTCGCTTCCAGTAAAATAATTTAGAAACATTTTGTAATTCAAATAAGTTTAATTGTAATGTTGTTCTTGTGAAATGGTAACAAATTATAAAATCTAAAGATTGAATATAAAATTATCAAACAACCTCAAATGCAAATTGAAATGAAATGAAAAACAATATAACATCCCTCTCCGATGAGATCCACCTTGACGTGGTGGAGAGGCTCAGTAGCCACTGTTGCCAGCAGTGGTGAAGCAAAGAGATCTCAAGTCGTTTTGTCTTCGTCTGTTCGTTTTTCTCCATTACTTCTGTCTTTGTTCGGAATCCCAGGTCTTGTGTCTTATTTTCGTTGTCTCTCGTTCTCTGTAAAAATAAGTTTAAAAAATACCTAAAAAAGGCTGTAGCCCGCTGGCAGGTGGCTTACGGTGCAGGGGTTCGGATTGTCCCCAGTACCGGTCGGGAGTGAGGCGGAGCGGGCAGGCCTCACCCGACCGTTATCAAGCGGCTGCTCGGCGTCCGTGGTAGGAAACCAGGCCACGGAGCATGTAAAGTCTACTGGAATTGAAGACGACCCTGGCGCGATAACGGTTATGCGAGACGTTGATAAGGGTCAACGTGTAAAAACCCTTAAAGAGAGTTTAATAGAGAAGGTGACGTCGGGAAGTCCCCCTCGGTTCCCTCTTATTAAGAGGATGGATTCAGGAAATTTTGACAGAGTAAACCCATTTCATATCCATAAGGCTTTATATAATTTAGTTGGTGAAGTACATTCTTGCAAAAAGGTAATGACTAGGCTATTGATAGATACAAAAACAAACAAACAATCGTCATGCCTATTAAAGATAAAAGAACTTTGTGGCCTGTCTGTCAATGTAGAGCCTCACCCGACGCTTAATATTATTAAAGGAGTGGTGACGTGAAGAAATCTAAACTGCACCACCGATGAAATCTTGGAAGGCCTACATGAGCAAAAAGTGATCGACGTGAAACGTATAACAACGAGAAAGGAAGGCAAAATAGTGGACACTGCTAGTGTAATTTTGACGTTTTGTAGCCAGAAACTGCCTGAAAAGATAAACATTGCAATTCATAGCTTACCTGTAAGATTGTATATTCCGGGGCCACTTCGTTGTTTTAAATGCCAATTATACGGACATTCCTCAGCGACGTGTAAAAATGCAGAAACTTGCGTTTGTGGGAAGCCACCACATCTAGGAAGCCCATGCGACAAACCCATTTCGTGTGTGAACTGCAATGGGGACCACAACGCGCGAGCTAAAATTTGTCCAAAATACATAGAAGAAACTGCAATACAAGAGCTAAAAACGAGGAGTCGAATGTCTTACTTAGAAGCTCGCAAAGAAATATTGGCCAGAACTCCTAAAAGAGCTTCTTACGCCAGTGTCGTCAATAACTTAGATACTCCTAAGATTTAATGTTAACGAACTTGCGAAAACATTAGCCCCTTAATAATTTTTACAATGAAGGAATCATTTAGTGTAGTTATTAATAATAAACACGAACCACCCATAATAGAAACACAGGAGTCAAGTACTAACGAAAGAAAATACTCAACCCTCTGCTATACCCATGGAAAGCGAAATATTGTCTGAAAAAAGAAAGAGAGATCAGATCCTAACTGCGCCTTTGTCATCAACTTGTGATGAAGACGTAGGCGAAGTAGTTAAACTTCTTCATCAAAAAAAGAAGAAAGGTTGGCCGAAAGGTAAACCTCGTAGTCGAAAGGCTGCGGATGATGATACTTAGTGATAATGTCTGTGATATTACAATGTGTACGTCCTTATACATTTGTGTATTCTGTGATAGTACAATGTGTACGTCCTTATACATTTATGTACTATTTATTAACATGTATGTCTGTGCTGTCACTGTATTTATACACCATTATTTATTTCTATTTGTTATTGTCCAAGTTTATTTATTTATATATTTTTACAATTTTAATCATGGATTTTGAAAAAATCTTGCAATGGAATTGCAATGGAATACGTAAACATTATTGCGAATTAAAATTATTAATGGTTAAATACAAACCATTCTGTGTCTGTATACAAGAAACCCACTTAAAAATAATGAAAGGTTTACTCTTAGGGTTACACCTCATTTAATAAAAACTATACGGAAAACGAAAGAGCTAGTGGAGGAGTAACAACGTTCATACAAAACAACATACCTGCAAACGTATTAAATGTAAATACGAACCTACAATGTATTGCAGTTAGACTTGAGCTTCCAATAAAGGTAACAATATGCAACATCTATTTGCCAAATTTTAGCTGGCAGATAAAAGATATTGAACACGTACTAGCTCAACTTCCGTCTCCAATAATAATGTTAGGTGATTTCAACGCACATTCTAAAGTATGGGGGTGCATAAAGACAGACTTAAGAGGGCGTATAATTGAAAATTTTATTAACGATAATGATGTAGTGTTATTAAACTCAGGTGAAAGTACGCACCTCAGTTCCATGTCAGGAAGCTTCTCTGCAATAGACCTAACAATGGCTTCTCTCCTAATTGCGTTAAGCTGAAATTGGTATGTACACGATGAATTTTGCCAAAGTGATCACTGTCCCATAATAATATCTACATCAACACCATCTGTGGAAGAATGTATTCAAAGAAGATGGAGAAGTGAAATAGCGAACTGGGAGGAATATGCTCGTAGCTTTAGTACATACCAGGATAACAAAGACCAAAACACAGAAGAAAGAATACTGCACCTGACAAGTAATATAATACATGTAGCTAACAAATGCATACCACAAACTAGCGGGAAAATAAAACCACGTATCGTCCCCTGGTGGAACGCAGAAATCAAAAAAGCAATAACAGATTAAAAAAGGGCCTTTAACCTAGTCAAAAAAAAATGCTACTGTTGATAATCTAATTAACTTTAAAAAAATGCGTGCACAAGCTAGGCGTACGATTTTAAAACACAAACAAGCCTCTTGGGAAAACTTTGTATCGACAATAACCCCACAAACCGAAGCGACTCAAGTATGGAGTAAGGCCAAAGCGATAGTTGGTAAACAAACATATAGACATATAAAATGTATAAAAACTTCAGATAATCGTATTTTAAGTACCAAAACCGATATAGCAGAATTGTTCGTTCATGAATTCCATAAAGTAAGTAGCACACACAATTACAGCGAAACCTTTAAACATATAAAACAAGAAGAAGAATATGACATAAATTTTGGAACGACAAATATTCAAACTTACAATCAGCTTTTTACTATGGACGAACTAGAGCTGGCATTAAGAAAATCCAATAACTCCGCTCCTGGGCATGACAATATAACGTATGACATGCTAACCAACCTCCCACAAAAAATAAAATCCATACTATTAGATATTTATAATGAAATCTATAACTCAGGGAAATATCCGAACACATGGAGAAACGCGATTGTTGTCCCCATCCCAAAGAAGGAACAAAATGCTACTCAGCCTAGTGATTACAGACCCATATCACTTACATGCACCATGAGCAAAATAATGGAAAAGATGGTCAATGAACGTCTGGTTTGGGTCTTAGAAAAGAAAACTTCATTTATAGTTTCAAACTGGATTCCGCAGGTTCCACTCAACAATGGATTTACCTATTCATCTTGAAAACTACATACAAAATGGATTCTTGAGCAGAGAGCATACGATTGCAGTTAAATTTGACATCGAAAAAGCATTTGATCTCACATGGAAATTTAACGTAGTACGAACATTACATGACTGGAATTTCATAGGAAAATTACCAACCTTATTAAGCAATTTCTTGCAAATCGTGGATTTAGAGTTAGAGTTGGAAATGTGCTGTCAAACAACTACGAATTAGAGAATGGAATTCCGCAAGGATCAGTATTAAGTACGACGTTGTTTATAATAGCGGTTAACAAGGTCATAGAATCCATCCGTTACCTGTGCAAAAAGTATGTGCAGATGACTTGATAATATACTATCAACATAAAGACATGGCAATTGTGGAAAAACGCTACAAAGTGCAATCAATGAATTAGAGTCTGTAGCAGTAAAATAGGTTTTCGATTATCAGAAACCAAATGTAAAGTTATACATTTTGTAGGTTAAGAAGCGAGCACTGTGATCCTAAATTATACATAAAAATCCGCAGGTTGAAAACTTGAGGCAGCCAAAGTACTAGGTATAATTTTGATAAAAAAACTCTATTTTTGTGACCACATTCACTACCTAGCAAATAAATGTAAAAAACGAATTAATCTAATCAGGTGTTTATCACATATCAGATGGGGTTCAAGCAGACAATCACTAATAATGTTTTACAAGGCATTCGTTATGTCTGTAATGGACTATGGAAGTGTAATTTATGCTTCTACAAGAAATTCTAATATGAATGTATTAGACAGAATACATTCAAACGGGTTGCGGCTGGCTATTGGTGCATACCGAACAAGCTTTCTATTACCGATTTTTTGTGAATCAGGAGCTGCTACAAAACTACTATGCCAAAATAATATCTACTCCGAATCACCTTAATGTTAATATTACAACAGAAGAACTACTGGAGACGTATAAGAGTAGGCCTACGATAACAAAGCCGTCATTTTTCCGCGCTATACAAGAACTGGACATCACAAGGTATCAATTTTATAGTCAATCACTATCAGAGCTTCCTCCTTGGGAAACGAATAATATCTCCTTTGTATTAAGCTTGAGTACTCGACACAAACAAGATACACCAAATGATACTTACCGTTCTATGTATGCTGAAATTATAAATGAATTCAGAGAGTATCAAAGAATCTTCACAGACGGTTCAAAAACATCCGATGGTACAGCCTGCGCCTTTTATACAAATGGGCACACTTAGAAGTGGACATTAAGTCCCTCAGAGTCAATTTTCACTGCTGAAACGTATGCAGTATGGCAAGCTGTACTATACTGCCGATTCAGTGATAAGGACAAATTCATAGTGTGTACAGACTCCTTAAGTACACTAGAACATATAAAAAAACCTTATACGGGAAAAGTAGAACCTCTTGTCGATATGATTAGAACAAATATTCATATTTTACAACAACAAAATGTACATGTAATCTTTATGTGGATACCAAGTCATATCGGAATTTCGGGAAATGACAGGGCCGATAAAGCTGCAAAAGAAGCAACCAAAGAAGGTGTTTGTAAAATATCCCTTCAAGGGTACACGATTACAAAGCATATTATACAAAAGTAATAAAATGGAATGGCAGCAACAATGTAACGACTATAACACACATTTAAAAGCAATAAAACTTCAATAGAACCATGGCCATGTATAAATTAAATAGAAGGAAGAAGTGGTGCATACAAGGTTAAGGATTGGGCATACAAGCCTTACGCATTCACACGTACTAGTCAATTCACCACCAAAGAAATGTGTCACATGTGATAAAACGTTAACGGTAACCCACATACTGATAGAATGTCAACAATATAAAAAGATAAGAGAAAAATATCAGTTGAACCAAAATCTGTCGATGATAGTACTTCATATAATATAAGTTGTGTAAGAAAGTTAATATCATATCTAGCTGAATCAAGTTTCATCAAATTCTTATAAACATAATAATGGCTAATAGCCTAAGCAGCTGACGCCAAATCAAAAAAAAAAAAAAAGAAAAAATATAACATCATCAGAAATTATGAAAAGCTAACAGCCAATCAATTTTTATACGTATGTAAACATCTAATGCTATAAACGAACAAAAATATGAACACAAAATATCAATATAAAAAACACACTAAAACTAAATTTTCAAATATTTTTGGATGCAGACTTATTCGCATCATCTTCTAATTGAATTTATAGAGTTATATATAGATAATGGTGTTAATTGTGTAAAAGCCACACGAACACTTTCTTTTAACTCATTCACAGTGTCAATAGTTCTTTTTTATATAATGATTTTCAAAAAAACCCAGAAAAAAAAATCTAGAGGCGAAAGATCGGTTGAACGAGCAGGCCACAAAATTGGTGCTGTCGCTCCCATCCAGCTATTAGGAAAACGTAAATTTAAGTAGTCACTAACTACACGGAAATTATGTGCGGGAGCTCCGTCTTGCTGAAATATGACAATATTGTGCTAAAGGAAGGCTCTCAAGAAATACCTCCAAATGAATTGGTAGAATATGGAGATATTTCATTGCGTTTAATGTTCCTTGATACATGTGATAAGAAAAGTGTGCATTTTTAATGCAGCACCACACATATATTCCAAATTTCCCTTGCCTCCTGCGGACAACATTGACATGAGCTTTAGTATCTGCCCAGTAAGGTAAATTGTGATTATTAAAAATACCATCACTACTGATATGCGCGTTCGTCTGACCATGCAATAGAGTTTGAAAAACTTGGTATATTTTGGCACTGACTTATATATCAGTTACAAAGCTCAGTACGCTGCCTTCTGTCCTCTATAGCCAAAATATGTTCTTTCCGAAATCTATAGCAATGGTATTTGTATTTCTTTAAAATTCGAAGGGCTTTGCTTCGACACACGCCTACATTAACCATTTGTCTAGATGAAGTTGTTGGCTCTGCTTCGACTTGTCCTAAGACGACCATTGAATTTTCTTCAGAATTTCGTTTAAAGCAAGTTTTTGACCTGGGATTTTTAAAAGACCGAATTCAATTAAATTTTTCTGTAACCTAAAATTAATTAAGATATTGTTTTGAGCTAGCAAAAATTTTAATTTCTATTAACTATACCGTTCAAAAATATTTTTATTTGGCTGCTGCCTTTCAGGAAAATTTTGTAAACATAATTCCGATGCCACATTCTTATCACCTTCGAATAATATAAAACACTAACATGCAAAATTTTTCTGAATTTGCATAATTAGGCATGTTAATAACTAATTCCAAGATCACTTTGTTGCACACTCCTAATTTTTAATTTATTATTTGACATGTAGGTACATTTGTTTTTTACTTAAATAAATCTCAGCCTCCTATGCCTACTGTGTATTCTTAATATAAAACGTAAATAAGAAAAACTTAAAAAATCAATTAATTATTAAAATATCATAGAAGTGTTAAATATTTTTGAAAAGCACAAAAAAATGTTAATTAATAATGTCATAGCCAACTATAGTTTCAATATAAAAAAATACAACTTTATGCCATATCTTTTTAAATTAAGGTGGTATTAAAAATGTGAATGCACTAACGGATTCTACTTAAAAAAGTGCCTTTTTACAGTTTGTCGATACATTTAGAAATAAAAAGTTATGCAAGTTTTTCAAAATCGTCATTTTTTTTCAATTTTGGCTAATTACACAATAACGGTCAGATATATATTGATTATTATGACTATTGGATCTTAATTAACACCAAAATACAAGGACCTCATATTACTTTTTGTCTGTCTGTAATAAAAGGGTACTTCCCATAAGAAAGCATCGAAAATGAACCACCATGTACATCATTTTGACAGATACAGTTCATGCTCTTCGGAGTCTAATGGTAATTCTACTGATAATCCATTTACAAAGTGGCTGTTATCCTTTGAAAATGATAGCGAAGGAAGTAGAAAAGTGAGTTGCAGCGTTCAATGTGAACTCGGGAAAGAAACATTTTGTAGTCTAGCAATGAAACGCCTAGATAAGGACTTTTACCACTTCATTTAATCTATCGGATTGTAGCGAAACTAATAAGTGTAGTGACGATGAATCTAGTGAGGATTTCGAGACTTTGGTGGCAAATTTGTGAAAATTTCGGAGAAAGTCTTTCTTGTATTAGGCGAAAATATTTTACTCTTATTTAAGGAATTCCAAAGTTGTTGGGAAGAAATTATGCAAAGAATATGCACCATGAAGAAAATACTTTAATCGTAAAAATCCTATGTATAAACAATCATACATTTACCTGGTATTCTCAAAAAAATTTAAATACATTTATAATATAAAACTTACTTAACAGGGATGTGTTATGTATACACTTTTTGCCTCTTTTGCACGTATATTTAACTTGAAGATCTTTTTCATTTCAACGCTTTATTTTATAGTGAGGAAATTCGTACGCCAGATGTAAGACAAGCTTTTCATGACAAAATAATCAATTTAATGGACAAGTGGTGAAGACATTTGTTTTAATATGGGAGGTTAGGGCAATGTGAACCAGGGGGGGGGGGGGGCAATGTAACCACCTACATTTTTTTTCATAACAACGGCAATAATGCAACAGATTCGATTCTACTTATGTGCATACGGGTCCTACCGATACTAAGTGAGAACTTGGCAGCCGTAGAGGATTGTTTATCAGAGCTTAGAGCCAAAACTTGTTTTGCGGCAGCGTCGATCTAACAAACGTGTTAACTTAAACTCATAATTATTGGTAAGTAAATGTATTTTTTAGTTCTCAACACGTTGTTTAAAGTGTGCTTAATATATGCCAACTATCATTGTTATGATTTTTGTATAAACTTTTAATATAAGCCACACGTGTTCAATGTATTGTCTATTTGGAACAAATTGAACCGTTAGTGGTCCACATTGCCCCAAGTTCATTTTTATATATCTAATTTTGTTTTCGTTGTTTTCAGGTGCCTAGTCAAGATGGTCCGTAAATATATAAGACAAATTGAAAAACAAACATGGTCCTTTGTTACAATGAAAATGCTATTAAAGCAGCCAAAAGCAACATTAATTCGAAGATGTAAAGCACAAAATAAAACAATTTTACCCAACGAAAAAGGTTTGGAGTTTAACCTGTTTTTACCAAAGAACAGGAGGAAGAATTGGAAAATTATATTTTGGATATTGAAACCCGTTTCTTTGGCATTACATGGCTAGACCTTCGCTCTCTTGCTTTTCAGTTAGCAGAAAAAAATCAGATAAAGCACACATTTAATACAACCGAACTGGCCTTGATAGGGTCTATGGATTTTGTAACCGTCATCAAAAAATTTTGTTGCGAAAACCCGAGTCGACTTCTGCTGCAAGGGCCAAGCCTGTAACCGTCATAATGTCAAGCAATTTTTTGACCTATACAAAAACGTTTTGGATTCTAAAAATATCGCATTAACCAGAATATTCAATTGTGATGAAACCGGGTTAGGAACTGTCCCAAAATGAAACAGTAAAATATTAGCTAAAAAAGGAAGGAAGCAAGTTGGCCGTCTCACCTCTGCAGATAGAAGTGAAACCACCACAGCAGTTATTTGTATTTCATCAAAAGGAACCTTTGTACCACCATTATTAATTTTTGCAAGGAAATGGAAGAAGGTCGAACTTCAAGACGGCGCACTACCTGGAAAAATATCTGCATGCAGTGAAAGTAGCTAGATTAATACTGACATCGTTTTGGTCTAGTTTAAGCATTTTGCTCAACAGGTGAAACCCACTGAGGATAATCCCGTCTTACTAATTTTAGATGGACATAGTAGCCACACAAAAAATATTGATGTGATTGGTATAGCCAGAACCAAGTTGTGCATACTGTTTACTTCCGCCATTACAACACTCATCGCATGCAGCTAACAGATGTCGGTTTCAATGGCCATGGTACACGATATGACCCTGGAAAAGTTGAATAATCATCCAGGCAGAGACAGCAGAGGCACGGTCTTTCAAATTGCCAAAATTTTGGTGATACGTACTTACAGTAACCCTTTAACGGCTATTAATTTCTCCGGCCTTTACTGCAGGGAACACCTTATCGAAGCTCACACAATGTAAGTTGGATGAAGCGCCTCCTTCAGAATATACTGCCGGCACGGCTATCACGGCCCATACAATATAAGCTGGAAAAAGAAGTTCCTTCAGCATCAGCATATCTTCGTTCTACAGAAAATCAAAGGAAAAGTAGTTTTGGATCAGAAAGTCCATCGACATTCGTCCACTTCCAAAGGCTATTAAAGCAAATAAACCATTACAAAAAAATAAAAAGGACAAAGCAGCAATATTAACATCGAGTCCTTATAAATTGGAGTTAGAAGCTGAACTAAAAATAAAAGAGGAAAAAGAAGCAAAGAAAAAAGAAACAGTCAAAATTGAGAATCAAGAAAATGAACCAAAGGTAAAAAAAAAGTTTAAGAAAAATCTAAAGCAGGCAAAGAAATACAAAAAATGAATATTTTAGATGAAGATGCAGACGAGGAAGACAACGATGCAAAATGTTTTTACTGTAATGAGTTGCACTCAACATTAACGGGCGAAGAAGGTTGGGTGTGCTGCTGCGGATGTTTAATATGGGCTCATGAAGCCTGCGCAGGAGAAGACCCTGAATATGACGAAGCATTTAAATGTGAATTTTGTGCAGAATCTTATTTTACTAAATACTCGTATTTTTTAGTTTAATTGGTAGCACTACTATTTTTGTGTTCTACATCTAAATAAAGTTTTAATTTTAAATTTCATTTTTGTGGTCCATATTGCCCCGCCCCATGAGGTAATATGAACTTCAGACATGAGTTCACATTTTTTTTTTAAGTTTTAATAATTAAGTCTGGTAAGTTCACAACGATAGTACAAGGTTTACTGAACCATGTAAGTTTATTACAATTTAAAATTTTTTCTTAATAATGAGGCCATACAATTCTTTAACGTAGATAGTTCACATTACCTCCACCTCCCCTAGTGATGGACAGTATGATTCTCCAGGACTTTGTGCAAAATATGAAACATATTTTGTCGTGAATCTAAAATATTGGAAAATCACAGATTTCATTGTTGTTAAAAGGGTAATAGGAACAAAACAGCTTGCAAAAAAAATCTTGTAACGACTAACACACAAAGAAGATAGGTTAATCTGTTTCTTTCTTTCTAAATGATCAATTCGACGTGTGGTATATGGAAAAAAGCTTAACTAAGAACTTGAAGAAATTGAAATTAAAATTCAAAAATGAGCACCGTTATTAGTAGCATGGAGATCAAGTATGACAAAACATTTGTCAGCTCAAACTTGTAATGGAAATCAAGATTGGTAGGTTGAAAAGTTCACTTCTCTTCTAAAACATGTATGCAATGTACATATATGGGTTGGAAATGTATTTAGCAAATGCGACTACGGCCTAATTTCTGAAGACGATGATCGGGATCTTGTTTGGTTATCACCACATTCTTATGAATCTCGAATTTTAAAATCAACAATTGAGCAGGGAGGGTTTTTAAAAGACATAAAACGCATCAGTCATTATTGTCATACTGAAGCTCTTGGATCTTATCATAATGAGCGATTAAAGTACATACCCAGCAATTTTAAACTATAATCACAACTTTGGAAGAAAAAAATTAGTGGAGTGTAAAGATGTTCTAAATCACAAAAAAAATGGTATATGTTCCTATATACGACCAAAAATCTAATGAATAGCGCGAGGAACTGTTAAGAACAATTTTTGATTTAGTTAGTGGAGATGCTACGATAACTGTAAACCTCGAGGATGATTATGCTGCGACTTGTATCATTTGTCAGCGAATAGCTAAGTGCAGCGGTAACTCCGATATCAAATTCGTTAAGAAGATATTATTTACAGACGTGCATTCCTAATATTTCAATTCTAATTGTATTCGGTTAAAAAATTCGAAATTGAACTGAGATCGGAATTGTCTATCCCTCGACTTTGTGTGTGTGTGGGTGTATGTGTGTGCGTGTGCGTGCTCGTGCACGTACTCAAAAACTTGAAAGAAAATTACATTCAAACTTTTCATACACATTTGAGGTCTAAATATTTAAACCACAGTTTTGGTAATGGTGGTGCCACGGGGCAAGGACTAAGAGATATGTGTCAGCTAAAATCACTTAAATACGGGTACAGTGGCTGCTTTTAAATTTGAAACAAGTGTTTAAAAACTAAATACACAGATGCCAGTGAAATTTGTGGACGATCGGTGCAGGGATTATTAAGTAATAAAAACTATATCAAGAAAATTACGTTAACTTTCGGGGCTAACGAAGATAAATGTGTAAAACACGTCAGCCGTTTCGCAAGTGGTTAATTTTTTTAATTTGGAATACACATAAATTCGGTTTAACAAATTATATTAATATTCTAATTATTTTATACTGCACCTCGAATATGCATAAATTAACACAATCCTTTTTTGTGACTTAATGCAAATCATGAAAATTATCTATTTCTGTAGACAACCGGACTATGGTGAAGGATACTAATCCCTAGAATAAAGGTTCGAGTCTGGATAGATATAAACTCTTTTTAATTCCATATACATTTATATTTCAGAAAACTACGAATGTAAAAAAGTTGTAACTTAAATCTAATAAATCTATGAAATAGTATATTAAGTATCAAGAACGGTAAGGGACGTTTACCGGTACAACCCTTAACGTTCCTGATGTTTATACTGTTTTTGTACGATCGTATTAAATTCAATTGAAATAAATTAATTTCTAGTAAATACCTAAAGGAAAAGTCAAAAGTGCCGTTTATATTTCGCGGCAAGTTCAACTTGTCAAATATCATTTAATAGTGTTCATTTCAGACGTCGGTAAGTATTTACTTACCGACGTGTTGGGAGTATCATTGACTGTTTTTGTTATAGAATCGACAATCGAAGGTAGGAAGTTTTTCGAGTCGACTGGCCCAAATTTTTGAACTTATGGAGCGAATTACATAAGTATTTAAAAAATGAACAATTAAGTGCTACAAACCTCTGTAGGCGATTATGCTCTTCATTTTAAGTTCTTACCTGTAACAAAAAGAAATATTCAATTAATAGTTCTACATTAACATAATATGTAGGTATGATCAACGTAAACAAAACTGAAACATAACATCAATATTAAATTTTAAGCGAAACATGAGTATCCAAGCACATATCTTAGAGTTGCCTTGCAACTTTGTTTTACTTAATCTAACTGCATGCAAGTTAACTGAAAAGAGATGAAATCAACTAAATTAATTTTTGAAGAGAACTTTTTGTTTGTTAACAGCAGTAACTAAACAAACATTGAAATCAATTTATTAAATTATTAATTAAAATACTCGTTTAGCAGCGCTCTCTTATGTATATAAGATGTCTAAATGCACGTGTGTAGCACATCTATCTGAACGTGATTATTGCGCATGTAATGATTCATTTAATCTGTGTTGTGAGAGAAAAGAGTTTAATTCTGTATTGTAACGTTGGCAATTGTAACACATATTGAATACGAAAAAGAAAATTGTTATTTACCTAGGCTAGCTTCTTAACATATGATTGCAATGTAATTGTAATTTACATTCAATATGAATTGTTTGAATTATAATAAACAATAAAATAAATAACACTAATTTTACTTCTATAATTTATTGTATAATGTCACAGACGTATACATTGAAATCTCTTATATAAATCCTATCGGCCCTGCAATCTAGCTACTACAACTATATACATATACATTTAATGGTGGATTTCCAACACAATTTATTTACTCTATCAATAATTTTAATGAATTAAAAAAAGATTAAATCTACTATCAGCACGCGAACATTGACTTATTTCAATATTGTATAAAAAAGAAGAAAGGAGGTCGCTTGCTTAATCTAAATTAAATTAAAAAGGTAAGTGTGGTATAATAATATTCCAATCTCCTTGAACTACAATTGGTTTCTTGTTAAACCAATTTATCTCCCTTTGAGTAATTAAGCCACACAACTGTTTTTACACGAACTACCTGCTTTCATTTACAGGCTTTAAGTAAATTTGAACTTCACTGTTTATTTCGAAGTACTGTCCCAAATCAACACACATTTACTTAGTGATTAATATGTTTAACTTCTATGCTTAAATATCGTTGAAACAAATTTTCTGAACTTCCAGTTATAGCCAATTAATTGTGAACTATATTACTTAATTTTGGATGGTAAGAACCGAAAAATGGCTTTCAAAATATGCGTTCAACTTAGCGAAAGTTGCAAAATATGGTACTGGCAACCACATCCGAACTAGTTTTGAGAAGGTGAAGGTACGAGCTCAGACACCGCTTTAGATGTAAATATTTTTAGAAAAGACTGTTTTAGTTTTAGTCATTTACAGAATTGATTCTGTAAACAGAGACCTAAAAGTTTGAAATTCTGGAACTCTGTTCAATAATAATAATAATAATAATAGGCAGTATTAAAGTAGGGATAATATACGTTTATTTCAGATAGACGAATGTGAACAAAACGGATGACAACGACGGAACCTGCACTATGCAGGAAAAATGCAAAATTCCCTTTCTACATGCCTCACGTCTGTCCCAGACAAAGTTATCATGAATTTCGTGATTGAAATACCCAAGCATCCAATCAATTTTAGGAGATCACACACTGTACGTCCACGAACATCCACCAATGATAATGGTGGCAATAATTACGAAATATATACAGGATGTTGGAATTCTCCAAATGTTTGTCGATTAAATTTGACTTGTGCTAGAGATGCATGGTCAATTTGCTAATTCTTTATTAAAGTATAACATTTGATGCAGGAAAAATATAATACATCACATGGTGCGTACGTTTTTTCAGACTCGAAGGTTTCAAACAATCTCCTTGTTTAAAAAGTTAACGTAAACACCATGTTTATTTTTCTTTTTTATAGCATGTTTCACATTCGATTTGAATTATTATTGGTTGAACACATATGTTCATGTAAATTAGGTTTGTGTTGTCGATCTTTAAATTAATTAATGTGTTTGCAAAATAGGCAAATAAAATCTGCGCATACATTAGAATAAATACAATTTTTTTGAGCTTATTTTATTTTGGTGCTAGATTTAGCACAATATCGGTATAATTATTATACATAATTAAAATACTTAGTTCTTGGATTTTTAAATGGTATATTTTTCTATTTTTGTTATATAAATTCACACGTTTCGATTACAATTACAGTTACCGTCCTCAGTAAAAGATAATATTTGTAAGAATTGCTTGAGGTATTAGAACAAATTTATGAAGTATGAAAAAGATGAAAGACAGAAGGTTCTCTTACAAATTGAAGTAAATAATAATTGAAATTAGTATATGATTTCTATTATAATACGTTGGTAAGAATATTTCATCTAACATAATTTAATATCGATGATAATTTGAAAGTTACTATTACATCACAATCTTGTTATTAAATGTAGAGAGGTCCCTTCATTTCATTTTTGATGTATTTTATTTTGACATTTCACAACTATGATGTAGCATATTTTAAGAAGGATGTTCCCTAGTAAATGTAGTGGAGGCGTAAATCGGATCTCAGGCAGAAGTGCTATAATGGCCACCTTTGGGAGATAACCGTTGTAACACTAAAGTATGTTTATCGTTGGGATACCATGTGTGTGCCTGGTATGAAATATGTTACCTTTTGGTCCATTAATTGTAAATGCATACCTTGAACATCTTGTGATGTTTTTACTTATACTACAGTTAGCTAACTGTATAACCTGGTGATCGCCATTTTTGAAATAAAGGCCTGTATTAAATTATTACCACTCTGATTTATTAAGGTTAGAGTAGGGCGATAGGAATTTAGATCTTTGAATAGCCTTAGAATCTAAATACGTATTGATCTAGGTATTTATGACTAATACTTATATTTTATTTATGTTGTAATGCTTGTGGTAGTTGCTTTCCTTAAACGCAATAAAGACAGCAGAACTACATTGAATTTGCTTATAAATTTATACACTGTGTTTTATTGTGTTACCATTATTTTATCCTCCTTTAGATACTTGCAACACATATAGAGTGGCCCACCTATCTGGTCTCGGAATATAGCCCCTAAATCAATAGAGATTTACAAAAAATTCCAACGCTATGTTATTGGAGACTAAGAGAGCTACGTTTTAAAATTATTTTTGTGTGTACAGGGTGCTCCATAAATACGTGGCAAAAAATTTTGGCATTTTTTTAAACGGAACACCCTTTATATTTTTTCATTTTTAGAAACTGTCTTTTGTAAGCTTTACAACAATACCTCGTTTTTAGCCATCGGTTATTTACGTTTTAGTAAAATTTACGGGAAAATCATATTGGTAAAAAGCATATCAGTGTTTTTTGTTTTATAATCGGAACGACAAAAATTACCAGTCTAGTAGACAAAATGTTAACTAAAACTTTGATAACTATTACGAAAATGTAAACTTTCACCATTAACACTCATAATAAAATACTTATCTTTTTTGGGGTTTTTAATGGTGTATTTTAAATCATACAATCTAAACAATTTTTAACAAATATTACTACTGACGAAGATAACTGTAAGTGTTATCGAAACGTTTAGATTGTATAATTTAAAATACACCATTAAAAACCCCAAAAAAGATAAGTATTTTATTTTGATAAGTATTCAGTTTATAAAAAATATACAGGTTGTCCAGAACAGATCATCCAAATACGTCATTTTCAAATAGCTAACACTTAATTTTTTCAAATAGAACACCCTGTATATAAATACATTATATGAAAGCTTATTTAATAAGCTTTCTAATGATATAATTGTGGTATTAATAGGTAAAAATCTAAAAATAAAAAATATGTCGATAGTCATGCGTAATAATGAATAAATATGTAAGTACGTACATTTAATATTTAATAAACATAAAACCAAAATAAACAAATTCATTGATCTTGAAAAAATAATTATTTCAATAAATGTTCCAAATGCCTCCCATTTTGTTCGATGCATTTTAGTGCCCGATTCCTTATCGAATCCTTAACTTGTGCCAGCATATTTGGTGAAATGGAGTTAAATGCTAACCATATTCTCACTTTCATATCTTCTTTAGTAGTCGCTGGTTGGTTGTACACTTTGCTTTTAACATATCCCCACAGACAAAAATCACAGGGAGTTAGGTCCGGTGATCTGGTAGGCCAATGTACCGGTCCTCCTCTACCTATCCATCTATGTTGGAACTGTTCATTCAACCACTGACGAACAGGTAACACATAATGCACCGAAACACTGTCGTGTTCGTACCATATATTGTTTAAAACATGTGGTACATTTTGCAAAAGTTGCCTTAAATAATTTTGAAGAAAATCTAGAAACATAGCACCAGTTAATATCCTGTTGTCCTGTTGTCGATAATACCACCCCAGACATTTATTGACCATTTCTCTTGGGAAGTGGTTCTTAACAAATGAAGATTTTCATCTGCATAATAATGAAAATTATGACAATTTACTGTCCCATTTTTATGAAAAGTACATTCATCTGTGTAAAGTAGTTTCCTCAACAAGTTCCGTTCAGTATTAATCTTATAATTTATCCATCTGCAGTGTTCCATTCTGTGATTATAATCTGGGGGTAGGAGTTCCTGATGTAACTGGTAATGAAATGGATGAAATTTATTTTTCTTCAAAATCCGTTGTACAGGGTGTCCCAACGATAGAGTAAAGTAAGTTTATGCTTAACTAGAATTATTTGTGTAAATATTGTATGGACCATGTCATACAAAAGATTGGCTGAAAGTTTTTAGTTCTTGAGATATTCGCGTTTAAAGATTATTATGGTCATTTTCGTGGGGTTGATGAATGGGCAATTGTTCCGTTATTTCACAATAAAAAAAATTGATATTTCGTGTGAAAAATGAGTGATATTATACTAACGTTTAGACCGAGTAGTATTTCTAATTTTCTCAACAGGGTGTTTGTTATAACCATTCAAATTTGAAAATTCTCAAATTAAAAAAATCAGTTTTTTAATTGCACCCCTATATATTTTATTTCATTTTATTCGGGATTAAAAATCTATCATTTTTGTCAAATATATCCTATATCTATCTTTGATAGTTTTCGAGGAATTTCGATTTTTCTCACTAGCTACGTTACATACGATACTATAACATTATTGTGGATCGTGGTAGCCATGGAAAACAATTGCGACGAAATAAAACAAACCACCTAAGCGAGAATAATAACAGTTTTTATTAATGAGAAACAGTAATTCAATAATTATTCAACATTGCGTCTTAGTAAATGCTCAAATAGACGGCCTTCTTGCTGAATACATATTGAGCCTTTTTCTCATGTTCTGTCTCACTTCGGATAACATAAGAGGGTCACTGTGCGACAAGCTTCGCGAATTCTATTTTCATGTCCTCCTTGTTGTAGGTTTAATAATATACACCGATCTTTTATGTATCCCCATAGGAAAAAATCCAGTGGAGTTAAATCGCATGACCTGGGTGGCCATAATATAAAGCCATTACGTCCTATCCATTTCTCCGGGTATTGCTGGTTCAAGAATTCCCTTACGTCCCGATAAAATGTGGAGGTGCACCATCCTGTTGCAACCACATATTTAGTCGTCCTTCTAAATTGATATCCTCAAGTAACACAGGCAATTCTTCACGTAAGAAATGCAAATAGCTGCGGCCCGTTAATGGATCATCAAAAAAATAGGGACCGATAATTTGGTCATTAAGTATACCACACCACACATTTAGTGACCAATAATTTTGGTTTTGAACTTCTCGTAGCCAAAATGGATTATCAATGGCGTAATAGTGCATATTATGCCAATTTACAGCCCCATTACTTTTAAACGTCGCCTCATCGGAAAACATTATGGAGCACAAAAAGTTATTTAATTGCAGCCGTTGATTAATGATATTGCAGAATTCAATTCGTTTTGCAAAATCTTCTTCTCGCAATTCTTGATGAAGCTGTGATAGGGATGGTACTTATACTTCAGCGTTGTTCGATTCACGTTTGATTTGGAGGTATCACATATCGTCGCTAATGTTCTAGAACTCACTTGGGGATTTTCTTGAATATTTAATAATATTTCAAGTTCTTTTTCTTCATTAGCTGCCCTTTTATTAACAACTTTACGTTTGAAGTATTTAACACTACCGCTAGAATCAAATCTATCCATCAAATTTTCCAAGCCAACAGTAGTAGGTATTCGACGTTCAGGATATTTCATTTTGTAGATTCGTTGTGCCAATAAAGGGTTTTTTCAGCCTCGCCCAACACGTATATCATATCAATTAACTCATTTGTCGAATAATCCATAATTGATAAGAATTGATAACAAGTTAAATGCGAAAACGACAAATTTAATATGTGTTTATTTTGACAAGTAGGAAACCTTTGTATCTTAGTAATGCAATTATTATTTCCCATGGCTACCAAGATCCATGCAATGCAATGTTATCGAAAATAAAGTAGCTAGTGTGAAAAAATCGAAATTACTCGAAAACTATCAAAGATAGATATAGGATATATTTGACAAAATGATAGATTTTTAATCCCGAATAAAATGAAATAAAATATATAGGGTGTGCAATTAAAAAACTGATTTTTTTAATTTGAGAATTTTCAAATTTGAATGGTTATAACAAACACCCTGTTGAGAAAATTAGAAATACTACTCGGTCTAAACGTTAGTATAATATCACTCATTTTTCACACGAAATATCAATTTTTTATTGTGAAATAACGGAACAATTGCCCATTCATCAACCCCACGAAAATGACCATAATAATGTTTAAACGCGAATATCTCAAGAACTAAAAACTTTCAGCCAATCTTTTGTATGACAAAATATGTTTGTATGGACACGTAGAATTAAAAACTAAAATCAAATACGGGGTGTTCTATTTAAAAAAATCATACTTTTTCACGTCCTGCTTTTCTGGCACACCCTGTATAACTTCCAATATTTTAAAAAAATGCACACTTCTTACCTCTACCCCATGGTCCATACAATATTTACACAAATAATTCTAGTTAAGCATAAACTTACTTTACTCTATCGTTGGGACACCCTGTACAGTTGCTCGTGAAATATCTACGTATTGACTTAATTGCCCTGTACTTATATTTCGATTTTCGAGTACAGCTGTTAAAAAAGTAATTTCATTGTCTTGTGTTAAGACAGAAGCTGCTTTTCTACGTGTACTATATTTTATAGAACCGGTAGTATTGAATCTCGCTGCTACTTTTTTAAAACATGCGCCAGTTGTATGTGTTCTCTGCGGATATCGTTGAGCGTACACTCTGCTTGGTAAAAAACAGTTTTTCTGACATTCTGCCAAAATGTAAATCATTTCAATTTCAATTTCACTAGAATAATTCATTTTAAACTTCTCCAAATATTCTTTAAAAAACAATAATTAATTAATAGCTTCAGAAATAATTATTGGCAATTGTTGTTTATTCTGAAAACTGTCAAGATTGTGTTTTGTTTTCAGTGATTACTTTGCGTTTCCTATTATACCGTTGCTTTATACATAATTTAGTCAGGCACCTATGTATTTTATAATTAAAGTAGTACCTAGTCACGAAAACAGTGCTACTAATACTGCAATTGGGTATTTTTGAGATTAAAGTGCTAATTCTGTAAATTTTATAATTTCTCCTGAAATGAATAAGAAACGAAAACAAAACGACATATTTTTTATTTTTAGGTTTTTACCTATTAATAAGTAATACTAGTTACCACAATTGTGATATCATTAGAAAGCTTATTAAATAAGCTTTAATATCATGTATTTATATACAGGGTGTTCTATTTAAAAAAAATTGTTCTGGACACCCTGTGTATTTTTGTATAAACTTAATACTTATAAAAGTTTTAGTTAACATTTTGTCTACTAGACTGGTAATTTTTGTCGTTCCGATTGTAAAAACAAAAAACACTAATATTCTTTTTACCAATATGATTTTCCTGTAAATTTTACTAAAACGTGAATAACTTGGCAACACTGCATCCCATGACTAAAAACGAGGTATCGTTGTAAAGTTTACAAAAGACAGTTTCTACAAATGAGAAAATGTACAGGGTGTTCCGTTAAAAAAGATGTAGAAATTTTTTGCCACGTATTTATGGAGCACCCTGTACACACAAAAATAATTTTAAAAAGTAGCTCTCTTAGTCTCCAATAACATACCGTTGGAATTTTTTATAAATCTCTATTGATTTAGGAGCTATATTCCGAGACCAGATAGGTGGGCCACCCTGTATATCCCGTAACAACTCTCACACAACGTGAGTGGTCTTACTTGGTTTCTCATAACATTCATTTGGCTTATGTAAGTTCACATTTGTTAATGTATGTAGTAAATCTCAAGGCAAAGTCTATAATTAACCCAAGGTTTTTAACTTCATCTGCCGGCTTTTTACTACATTTCCCATTACTATTAAGTGTATATTACGAGTATTAATCATTAATCATTTTGTAACCTCTTAGGATCAAAAATAATTAAGCATGTCTTGGTTCGATTTATTGTAAGGCCATGGCTAAGAGATAAATCACATAAGGTGTCAATGTCTGAATTTAGTTTACTAAGAAAGGTTTGAAGTTCAGAGGAATTAAGCGACAGGTATGATTGTGTCATCAGCATAAAAATGAGATGAACAGTGAATAACTTTTTCACCAAATTGCGAAATATGTATCGAAAAGAGAAGAGGCGCCAAAACGGAACTTTATCGGACACCCGCAGTTACTTCTTTAAAAACTGATAGATGACCAGCATACCGCACAGCTTGAAATCTCAGTAATTCTTTAGCATTAAACAAGCAGAGTCACTGGAGCCAATGTGTTTTATTATTGCCAATAACACGTTATGCGAAATTGTGTCAAAGGCCTTTGTGTAAATCTAACAAAATCTATGCTGTAGGGCGCGGTTATACTTCCAGTAGGCATACGATAGGGGTCGGGTGGTAGGCGAGAGGTTGCCGGTGGTGGATGTTGATGCGATTATTCTTCCAGGAGGCAAGCGATAGGTGTCGGGTGTTGGTTGTTAGTTACTGTCCAAAAGAGGAGAAAATTGAAGCTAGTGTTTATCAAGATGTCGTTTAGGACGCGTCGTACGCGTTTATTGTTAGTCGGCGAAGACGAAGAAAAGATTTACAGAAAAAGAAGGGAGTATAGTGTTCACCCTATAAACGAAGTACGTCATGAATATGGCGAAGTTCATCATCTCTACCAAGACCTCAGAAACCATCCTGAAAGATTCTTTGAATTTGTGTGAATGCGTGTAGGCACATTTGACTTTATTTTAACTAAGATCCAAACAAAGCTACTGCGATAGAAGACCTGCAAGACGTCAATTACTCCCGCGGAAAGGTTATATGTAACTATAAAGCGGGTAACTAATTCAGTTTAAAATTTTACCAATTGAAATATGAAGCGAAAGTTTTATAGATATAAGACAACTTTTCATTTGGCAAAAGTAAACATAAACTCTGAGTAGGTAACTAGAAACTTAAAATGGTTGTACGTATGACGGAATAATATCCTACTAACGCTAAGACGCGGAGTTATTGGGTTGAGCAGGTGGAGGAACATGATTGCTGGGTGTAGAAGCATGTAGCACCTGTTCATGTTTCTTATAGGCATTATTCACATTTTTCTACGACTTTTGCCTTAGATCCAGTTTTTCCGTCAAGGCCAATGGTTCAATGAAGGGTAGCAAACTCATCAAAAAGTTGTAGTCTGCATTGGTGGCGTTTTGCATAAACTGTTTGTCAACCGCTGAAGTTTCTTGCAGAATTTAGACCTTTCTCTTCTCAAGTTCCAACCTCTCCGCATCGACGTCGTACTGGCGTTGGCTACGTTTACGTTTTGGTCGGACATTGTGTCCTTATTAAAGCACTGAATAAGAGCGACTAAAATGTTCACAGTCTGGGATAGGGATGGGTATGAAAACTTGAGACGAGCGAACTTTACGTATCCTTTCTACCACGTACATGGAAGAATCATCATCGCTTGAGGACTGTCTTTCTTTATCTTCTGCGGCATGCTGTCGTAGGAGCGGGCAGTACAACATTTTTAATAAAATATCGAAGTTATCCCAAGATGATTTCCACCCAATAGCGGGAGCGCCAGATTTCATCTTTGGTATGTTCAGTAGTTCATTACGCATCTTACTTCTTAAATTCTTCCAAATTTCGACAGTTCCTTACTTTTTCTTTCATTTTAGGTACTTATCAATTGATCTCTCGTTTGCCAGTTTAGGTAACCAAATGCGCATGAGTAAAACGTCAGTTGGCGAAATGTTCATACCTGTTGCAATGTAATTTGGTAGAACGTGTAGATGATTTCATGCCTGTACCTACACGTTGAAAACGTAAAAATTAAAATTGACCACTAGATAAATTATAGGGAAATCAACGGTATGTTATAAATTTCAACGGTCACGTCAACCGATAGAATACGTGCGCACACTAAAAAATCAAAGCATACTGCGAATAGCGCCGCGCGACGCCGCCGTAACTGTCGCATCTCACCGATACGGGTGACGGCCAGGCGGCATCGCCGTGTCGATAACGTTTAAAACAATACAAAACAGACACAAGCGACGTCGTCTGCTGCCTACCACCTATCTCCTGCCTCTTGAAAGTATAACCCAAGCCCAGTTTATTATTATCCCAGGCGTTTAAAATATCGTCTATAATCAATGTTAGTGCTGAATTACAGCTAAAATAATTTGCTGGCTCATGCTTTTTTCAAGGAGTTTTGACACTGTTGGTAGTACACTTATAGTCCTTAAATCATTTAATGAATACACTGAACTTTTTTAGGAATAGGGCAAACAATTGCTTTCTTCCAAATAGATGGGAACACAGAGTTTTTAATATAAAAATTGTAAATGTATGTTAAATGACCAACTGTGTGAGGAAGGAACAGAATTAACATATTAGAATTAATATTATCAATTCCAGCACTATTAGAGCAAATGCCAGAAATAACATTAAAAAAACATCTGTAGATGTTATTACTGTAAACACGAACTCTTTAGTCAAACTACATTTTCTAGTGTTCAAATAAGAGTGTAACATTTCAGAGTTTTGAAAAGAAACAAACGATTCTAAAAAAATGATTATTAATATGGTTTACATCATTTAATTCGTCCGATAAATTACTTACAGGTTTATTTTTTACGGCTCCTAGTTTACGTAATATATTCTAAGTCTTACTAGGACATTCTGAATTGGCTGCGTGTGACAAGTAAGCTTTCTTTTCTTGTCGCATTGAAAGTGTAGAAGAATAGCATTTAAGGTTACCTAAAGATGTTTCAAACCCACTACCATCTTGCGGAGTGTACAAATGATCTCGTTCTTGTGGACAAATATACATTGAAACCACACAACGTTGCTTTGATACAAGACGGAACGAACATATGAGATGTTATAGATTAGGTCAACCAGAGGAATGTGCGGTAGTTGAGCATTCTTTAAATAATTTAAATCATGGCATTCAATATGATAATATGAAAATACTGTCAAGACAAACTCACTATTATATTCGTTTACAACGTGAAGCTGAAGTATGCAATCCTAATTGTACAAAATCTGGGATAAGCCTATTTTGCGATACGGAGATTCCAGATTTTACATTTGCAATGTTGCCAAATTTGCCGTTTCTCTAATATTATTAGCCACTTTGGTTTTTTAAATACATCACCCTGTATATGCAGTCATTATTGGAATCTCCTCTTCAATACGAGTCCAACCATATGTAACACTTATCATTTTATGTAGTCTAGAAGGTCTTAAATATATAAAACAGTGCAAAATGTGTAGATTTGAAGAAATTTAAATGTGTAAATATAGAATCTTGTGATTTTGACATTTGTTCACCATTTACATTATTAAATAAAACTGACAGTAGTTTGATGTGTTTTGAAAAGTTCTGCAAATTAAATTGTTTCTCTGAAATGGTTGTTAATGAAAAAGAACTAATTACTATTCTAATGATGAGACGGTACGGCGACAGAAAAAGATCTTATGGTGAAGTAGCCAACTTGTTCAACGATACTTTTCCAAACCGTGCTCCTATCCATAAGGCGACGGTACAAAAAACTGTAAAGCGCTTTGATGACTGGAGGAGTAAAAGATAGATACCGATCAGGTAGACCAAAAACAGTTATAAATGACAACAAAACTTTAGATATAATGCAGAGTTTCGCTGAAGATCCACACACATTCTCACGCAGGGTTACACGATTACATGAAATAGGTCATTCTTCAGCCCTACGCGTATTACATAAGAATAAATTTGAACCATACAAAATTCATTTATTGCAAGAATTAAGTGAAGATGACATCGACCGTAGATTAGAGTTTGCTGACGTAATTATGGATAAAATTGAAAATGACGGAAATTTCGTTAACAACATATGTTTTTCCGACGAAGCAACCTTTACACCGTGTGGGAGTGTAAATCGACATAATATAAGGTACTGGAGTGACGTAAATCCATACTGGATGAATGAAAACCATACTCAAAGACCACAAAAATTAAATATATGGTCAGGTATAGTGATTACCCAGTTAATTGGCCCGTTCTTTATCGAAGGAACTTTAACGACAGATAAGAACGAAATGCTACTTAGAAATGAAATTGTGCCTACGCTGAGAAACCTGTTTGGAGCCAATTTTAATCAGATACGGTTTCAGAAAGATGGAACTGCAGGTCATTTTGATGTAAACGTTCGGCGTTATTTAGATGAGATGTTTCCCGGACGATGGATTGGTAGACGAGGTAGTATTGAATGGCCTCCACGTTGACCTGGTTTCAATCCTAAAAATTATTCTTATTTGGGACACTTGAAAAAATTCAGTTTACAAAACTAAACCAAAAATCTTGCAGAGCTAAGGCAACTAATTATCGATGGATCTCGATTAATTTCTAGACAATCATGGCGAAATGTGGTAGACTCCTTCTACCATCGATTAGGGTACTATCAACTCACAAATGGAGCACAATTTGAACACTTGATTAAGTAATCATTATATTAAAAATGTAATCTTTCCATTATTACATTTTAATGTGGTTTAAAATAGTTTGCATTAAAAAATTTATTGAGACAATTAGGCGTTGCCAGACTTCTGCTTTATGTATTTAATACCTTTTAGACTACATAAAATCATGTGTTACATATGGTTGAACTTGTATTGAAGAGGAGATTTCAATAATGACTGCATATACAGGGTGATGTATTTAAAAAACCAAAGTGATTAATAATACCAGAGAAACGGCAAATCCGGTAACATTGCAAATGTCGAATCTGGAATCTCCGTATCCCAAAATAGACTTATCCCAAATTTTGTAGAATTCGGACGAACAATTTACGAGATAATTAAGCGTATCCAGACTTTTGGTCCATTCTGAATAAATGCCCTAATAACTTCAATAGGCAAAACGAAAATTTCCATTTAAATAGATTTTGGTGCCTGATAATTAAAAAAGGCACAGTGGTACGTCTTAATTTTAATTTTAGCGATTGGTATGTCTAGGTTTTTTGCTGTTTTTTCCAAGACCTTGAAGTGAATGTTTTATCAAGTATATGTTAAGTCGTCACAGCACTGTAATTTAACATACGTAGTTAAAATTCAAAATCATATTAAACATACTGCATTGTGTTTTCAATTACAATTAACAAAATAACAAAGATTTGAATAGATCCTTAATTGGTACGTCAAGTTTCTATTTGTGATTGCTTTTATCAATTGCAAATTAAAGTTTTTCATAACTTTACACTTAAATCAAGCTTTGATTAAATTTTGTTAAACATCTCAAGCAATGCTTACAAATGAGGACCATAAATGTAATTGTTATCGAAACGTATAAATTTATATAACATAAATATAAAAATACAACATTTAAAGAACACAAAAGCTAAGTATTTTACTTACATTACAAACTATTTCCTTTGTGGCGAAAAAATTTTGGTGTAGTAATACACGATCATTGGATCTATATGGTATATACAGGGTGATTGACAAAAATATGCCAATCCAAATCTGTGTTTTTTAAATGGAACACCCTGTATATTTTTGTATTTTTGGGATTCACTGTTACATTTCGAATAAAAGTATAGAATGTATCTGTATCATTATCGTTCTGCAGATATCGTCACTTTAGTACCAAAATAGAGTTAACTTTGGAACCACGATGCGAGCGTTGTCACCGCGATTTTGTAAATCTTTTGATACCACCGACTATTAATAATAGTCTACTAACGAACTGTATATTTTTTCACACTTCGATTCCCCGTGAAAAGTAGATACTAATTGATAATAGGTTTCATAGCCATAAGACAGGCTCTTCTGGAGACATTGACGCTTTTACGTAAAAATATTCTAAAATTTCGTATAAGTTAAATCATTCTGTGTAGTTTTACATGTTTATTTGTGAATACACTATTATTAATGGTCGGTGGTATAAACAGATTTACAAAATCGTGGTGACAACGCTGGCATCGTGGTTCCAAAGTTAACTCTATTTTGGTACATAAAGTGACGATATCTGTTCAAAAACACAGGTTAGTGATACAGATTCAATTTTTATACAATTTTTATGTAATCAGTGAATCCAAAAATGTGATATCTCTAATAGTTACAGGGATCCTCCGTCGACAAGACACACTTAGCGTTTGATTACACTATTTTGTCAATGACTCTATATACGTTAAATAGCTTCTTTAGAATATGGGTAAAATTATCGTGTAAATTTGACAATCAAAATCAGTTTGATATCTAATAGTTAAGAGCATTATCCTAATTTTAAACGTTATCGCAGAAATAAAACAAAGAAACCGACTTATTGCGTTACTACTTACCTATTGCATTCTAATCATCGTATAGATAGCTAATCTTAGGTAAGAAAAACCATGTAAATAATTAGCAAAATTTGACATTATCAATATACATCAAGCATTTTATGCTACTAAACTAATTTAACGTTTATACTTCATCTTAAATAGTTAATTTTAAACTATTTCACTCGGATTGATAATCAAAACTATTAAATTACATTAATACTCGTAAATTATTGCTAATTAGTTTAACAGTTTCTGAAACTAGTATCAGTACTGAAAGTTTAGGTATTAGGAAGGAAACTTCCATCTAAATAATTAGCAATAATTAATGTATAGTTAACAATGAAAACTTTTATGCTAATAAACTAATCATGTGATGCTGAATTTTATACTCTACATCTTACAGTATCTCTTATAATGCTATTGCACTCTAATTGATACATCCAAAACTATTAATTTGAGGTTACCTACTCGTATATATATATGTTAATTAGTTTAAAATGCATTTATTGAAACTAGATGGGTTAAACTTAGAAATTGTTTGTTATTTCTCAAACCTTTCAAATGCATTTAATTTCAATAATGTTTAACATGTCTGCAGATGCTAACAAGTGATTAACTTTATGGTAATATAAGATTCTAATCATGTGATTAACTGAATTATTCAAGTGTTTATTTTCTGTCTTACTGTATTTACAGTTACATCTCGAAAAATGCATGTGTCACTGTAATAACTAAAGATGTAATTTGACAGTTACCTACCTATATGTATATGGTGTTAATTGAAATGCATTCCATTCAACCGGAAGTGGGTTACTAACTTCAAAGTTTTTGTCCTTATTTTCTTTGTTCAAACCTTTCAAATGCATTGGTTTGTAAAATGTGCTAAATATAAGTGTTCTAACATTCTGGAGATGCTAAAAGATTCCAATTTTATGGTAATATAAGATTCTAATCTTTTATTAATCTTAAATTAACATTGAACAAAAGTGTATTATGTTATATTCTATTTTATGTATTTTAAGGTTAATATCATCTTGAAAAATGATGTGTCCTAAATTAAGATTGTTTACAAGTTACCCCATATTGGGAGATTGAAATATTCCATCAACCGGAATTTTTGTACTAATTTCAAGTTTTTATGTCCCTTTCTTATATATCTTTTGGTTTGAAACCCAGATAAAACATACATTGGTGCTTTGGTAAAAATCAGTGGCGAAATCTAAAGGGGTGCTTTAAGGGTGCCAGGACACCCCAGGCAAGTGACACACCCCGAAAAACGGAGCACTTCCCCATTTTTCATTCTTATCTTAAATTCCATCTAACAACTTAATTCGTTAAATCTTAAACCATTGCGGTAAATAAACGAGTAGTAATAGTGACACAGTGATAAGTACAATTATTAATTATTATTTATTATGTAAGGACATTAGAATATTCGTCATTCGAGCATAAGTTGTATCGGTGAAATAATATTTGTTTAGCTAAGCGACGCAGCGGCGGTAGACTACTGACTGTGACTGTGCTGCTCTTGGAATTGTTTTGGTTCATGATACTGATATGCGTTGAGTGTTGATGCATAAACAATAGCATGTATAGTTCCTCTTTCACGATGTAGTAAACCCAGCAAGCATAAAGACGCCGCAAAGATTAGTAGATTAGATTAGTTTACATACAGTTTACATTAACATTCTAAGAGATAACTTTTTATAAAGGAAGCGAGACTTGAAACTTAAAAATAGTGTAACATACCGGAAATGGTGACTCATTATTCCGAACAATCTAGATGTATGAATCATAATTACGATGCCTCGGCAGACGCAGACAGCAGCTTACGTAAATTATTAGTCATCGAACTTCTAGAAGATTCGAGAAGGGTTGCTTGCGTCATCGGTACCTATATAAGCAACGCTGCAACGCACGATGAATTCATGGGGTTAGTACTTGTTATAGTTATGTTTAATGTTTTATGTAATATTATTATTATTATTATTATGAGCCAAGTGCCAATATAACCTGTGTTCGGTGTTCCATGTTCTGAGTCTTCTGTGCTGACAGCACAGTGCTGTGTGAAATAAAACATCAAAGCAAACAAATAGCCACTGCCAAGGTCAACTGCCATAAACAACTAAGGACTAAGGTAATTTTACTTATTTGTATGTTTGTTTTAGAGTATTATAAGATGTTAAAATTTTGATGGGTGAAAAAAAAAGGAAAGATTGCATCACAAGTTTCAGCTAATAATAATAATAATAGTTTAAAGTTAAAACTGCAAAGGATTTTGATTTGTATTTTCTTTCACGCCTTTTACTTGTTTCCCCATCAGTGTCCGAGCAGTTAGCTTCGGTGTTTATAAATTTGTTTTTATTTGCGTTGCAGATTGCAGATTGTGGGCGGTTTGAACATGAAGAAATTCAAAGACATACGATCGTTTTTCAAATCTGCCCAAATCAACCCGACAAAGATGAGACTGAGACAAGGCAAACGTCTACTCCAGTATGTGACTCAACAACAAATATTGAGATAGCTTATGATTTAACACAATCTTCAACTTCAAATATAGAAAATGTTGGTGGAGGCATACGAGAAGATGTAAATAAAGCCGCTGAAGAAGGGCAAGGTAGCAAAACATCCGATGTTTTACATCTGCAGAAACAAATCAAAGAGGACGAAATGATCCAGAAGATCAAGATCTAGGGAACTCTTGATAGTGGTCCTTCGCAGCCAAGGGGCCCAAGGGTTGTTTTTCCAAAAGTTCATTTGGAGAAGACGGAGATCGTTTTCGTCTCAATTCTTTGATACTTATCAGTGGCTTGAATATAGTGTGAAGTTAGATAAAGCGTTCTGCTTTGTCTGCAGACATTTTCGGCATTCTGCAAATATTCGAGATCAAAATGAAAAGTTTTCGATTAATGGGTTCAGTAATTGGAGGAAACTAAGTGAGTCGCTGAAAAACATGACACCTCTTTGGCTCACAGTGACTGTATGCAAAGATTTGTAGGCTACAAGCATTCCTTGAAGGCCGGAGATGTTCATAAGAAGCTAACCATACAACATGAAGAAATGATAATACAGAACCGAGATTATATGATAAAATTAATCGACATGATTTTATACTTGACACGTCAAGGGCTGCCACTCCGAAAGGCACAGTGGTACGTCTTAATTTTAATTTTAGGGATTGGTATGTCTAGGTTTTTTGCTGTTTTTTCCAAGACCTTGAAGTGAATGTTTTATCAAGTATATGTTAAGTCGTCACAGCACTGTAATTTAACATACGTAGTTAAAATTCAAAATCATATTAAACATACTGCATTGTGTTTTCAATTACAATTAACAAAATAACAAAGATTTGAATAGATCCTTAATTGGTACGTCAAGTTTCTATTTGTGATTGCTTTTATCAATTGCAAATTAAAGTTTTTCATAACTTTACACTTAAATCAAGCTTTGATTAAATTTTGTTAAACATCTCAAGCAATGCTTACAAATGAGGACCATAAATGTAATTGTTATCGAAACGTATAAATTTATATAACATAAATATAAAAAATACAACATTTAAAGAACAAAATAAGTATTTTACTTACATTACAAACTTTTTTTGGGAAAAATTTTGGTGTAATACGATCATTGGATCTATATGGTATATACAGGGTGATTGACAAAAATATGCCAATCCAAATCTGTGTTTTTTAAATGGAACACCCTGTATATTTTTGTATTTTTGGGATTCACTGTTACATTTCGAATAAAAGTATAGACATTTGTATCTGTATCACTAATCGTTCTGCAGATATCGTCACTTTAGTACCAAAATAGAGTTAACTTTGGAACCACGATGCGAGCGTTGTCACCGCGATTTTGTAAATCTTTTGATACCACCGACTATTAATAATAGTCTACTAACGAACTGTATATTTTTTCACACTTCGATTCCCCGTGAAAAGTAGATACTAATTGATAATAGGTTTCATAGCCATAAGACAGGCTCTTCTGGAGACATTGACGCTTTTACGTAAAAATATTCTAAAATTTCGTATAAGTTAAATCATTCTGTGTAGTTTTACATGTTTATTTGTGAATACACTTTATTAATGGTTTGGGTTAAAACAGATTTACAAAATCTGGGACAACGCTGGCATCGTGGTTCCAAAGTTAACTCTATTTTGGTACTAAAGGACGATATCTAAAACAAAAAAATTTTATTTTTTCTAAATTTTTAAAAATAAAATACAGGGTGTTCCATTAAAAAAACACAGGTTTGGGTTTATTTTGTCAATGACTCTTATTATAAATATTTTTACAATATGGGTTCAATGATCGTGTATTACACCCAAAATTTTTTGATATCTCTAAATTTAAGGAGCAATCCTCCGTCGACGCAGTAGACACCCGACTTAGCGTTACTACTACCTATTACTATTAAATCATCGTTAGATAGCTTCTTTAAACTGTGGGCTAAAAAATTACTTAAAAATTTGACAATCATATACATCAAGCATTTACTAATAATAACACCACTTATCGTAATTTTAAACGTTATCGGAGAAATAAAACAAAGAAACCGAAATTATTGCTGCATTATTTTGCATTCTAACGGTATAGTACTAGTTTAGGTAAGGAAGAAAAAACCATTAAATAATTAGCAAAAATTAATTATAATTATAATTAAAATTTTATGCTACTAAACTAATTTAACGTTTTTATACTTACATCTTAAATAGTTTCTTTTAATCCATTTCACTCTAATTGATACATCCAAAAACTATTAAATTACATTAATACTCGTAAATTATGTAAATTAGTTTAAAAAGTTTGTGAAACTAGATCAGTACTTGAAAGTTTGTATTTTAAGGCTTCCTCTATTTCATAATTAATGTTGCAGTTAACAATGAAAACTTTTAATAAATAATCATGTGATGCTGAATTATCAGTGACTCTAAAGTACACTCGCATAATGCATTGCACTTTGTAATAACTAAAGGTTAATTTGAGGTTACCTATATGTAAATTGGGTTAATTAAAATCATTTTTGAAAATTTAAAAAAAATTGTTTGCCTTATTTTAAACCTTTCAAATGATTTTTTTCTTTAAAAATGTTTAACATTTGGAGATGCTAAAAGTATTAATTTTATGGAATTAAATTCAACTTTTTTTCTAATTTTCAAAGTTTTTGTTTTTCTTTTTATTTTTAAGATAAAAATACTGCCTAAATTAAGAATGGTTTACAGAAATTGGGGTTAAATATCCAACAACCGGAATTTTTACTAATTTCAAGTTTTTTTACGTCCCTTTCTTATTCTATCTTTTGGTTTGAAACCAGATAAAAATACATTGCGCTTTGGTAAAAATTACGATTATGAGTGTTACTAAGGAAAAAGAAATTAAAGGCGTTAATCATTAATGCAAAAATCGTACTCCTGAATATTTGTTGAAATATTATGTAAGTGCAGAAACTAAAACATAATCTGCGAATCTGCGTTTCGAAATTGTATGCGCTATCTCAAGTAGTATGAAAAAACTTACACAAATACACTAATGTAATGTTTGGAACATAAAGGATACAAGCTCACTTGCATCGTTTTTGTTCTCAATTCCCTTTCGCTTGTGTTTTGATAGTTACTAACATTTTTAGTATCAAACATCGTTTTTAAAAGAATTTAGGCGACTCCAAAGACCTAGACATAAGGAATCATGTGCTTCATTATGAATAATTGGTGTCATTTTTGATGATTTATCAAAAAGAGCTTGTGTTATGCTTCGTATAAGAGGAACTGAATAAAAAATAAAAAATAAAGCAGATAATATCAAGTTAGATGTGATACATATTCTTAGAAGGAACAAAATTTCTGAACCAAACATTAACTTTATCCAATTAAAAGTTTTATCCGAGATCAAGATTAACTCAAACAGTTTGGTACTTCCAGCCGATAATGATAATTCCACTGTAATTGTTAACCGTACAGATTACCGTCAACGCATGCTTACACTTATTAATAGTCCTGAATATATAAAGAGCAGACCAGATCTAACTACTTACTTGGAAAAGAAGACTACAGACATTACCAATTTAACATCAATTGATACTAACATCTATAATTCCAAGGAAGCTCCAGAATACCAAAAATATACGGCCTTTCTAAAGTACACAAAGGAGATATTTGGCCGTTAAGGCCAATTGTAAGCGCAGATAATTCACCTACACATGAGCTAGCTCGTTACTTAGCCAGAATATTACAACCGATTCGTGAAAAATCAAAACATTATATAAAAAATTCGATTGACTTTTTAACCAAGCTCAAACAAACAGAACAAGATGTTCTAGTTGGTTTTGATGTTACTTCTTTGTTCACTAAAGTTCCGATTAATGATACCATTGAAATTCTCCAAAACAAACATAATATTGATGGTGATATTATAAAACTTATAAGGCATTGCATGAACTCTACTTATTTTATGTACAATAATGAATTTTACAAACAAATAGTAGGCGCGCCGATGGGTTCTCCACTTTCTCTTGCATTTGCTAATATCTACATGGATGATTTTGAATCACGAGCAATCACTACTGCCCACCTAAAACCAAAATGTTGGTATAGGTATATTGACGACACTTTTACTGTTTCGTCACACGGTCTCAATACCATTGATCAATTTTTGACTCACATCAACAACATTCATCCCAAGATAAAATTTACTGTAGAGAAAGAAAGAAACCGTGCACTACCTTTTCTAGATTTACTTATAATAAGAAACTATCAAGGTAGTTTAGATCGTTATCTTAATGTGAAATCTAATCAGCATCCAATACAACTCAACACTGTAGTTGAAACACTATGTATAAGATCACTTCGACTAACAAATGAAAAGCATCGAGTGGGAGAATTACAAAACTTTATTCCAATTTTATTAAAAAAATTGTTATAGTTCAACACAAATTAATAAAATATTAAGGAAGCAACAAACATAATGTACAGTTCACATTAATCAAACTGGAAACCATAATACAAAGCTACTCATGTTACCTTATATAACAGGTGTCACAGATCAAATTGCAAGAACATTTCCAAAAAATGAGTTTAAAGTCGTTTTCAAGCCATATAAGACCATTTCCCAATTACTTCTTAATCCGAAAGGTAAAGTTCTTGGCGAAAACCAAGGTGTTTAGGAAATAAAATGTAATGGATATTTTAAATCTTACATTGGAAAAACAAATAGAATAATTTATGTACGAGTACAAGAACATAACCTATCGACTAGACAAAAAGTTCTATCATCATCTTTAGCAAGTCATACTATAGAAACGGAGTTGATTTGCCAACTCCGAAAGCACACTACAAAAAAATAATCAAAGAAGCCATTTCAAAAGAGAGACGACCGCACTCATTAAACAAAAGGGATGACGGCCAACGACTACTACATACATGGAAACCTCTTATACGAAGCATAACACTAGCTCATTTTGATAAATCATCGCAAATGACACCAATTGCTCATAATCTGCCGTTACACGTACTCACACACGTAAATCTCAACCTACTGATACAGAACACTAATATTAGGTATATCAATATACCCTGTTCTCGTCAACTACGTGTCACAGTTTTTGATTATGTATTTTTTTAATTATTTTCAATTGCATAGGGTGGTTCAGAAAATTGTAATAAATTAAAGTTAGGTTTTTTTAAATACAACGCCCTGTATTTTATGTCAACTCTATTCTAAGTTCCCTATACCTATCGCTTACCAATTTTAATAAAATTGTGATTTTAAGAACCTCGTACTTTGAGTAACACAAATTTATATCGATTTATTCTGACCTTCAGGCTTCCATTTGCACTGTGTAGGATTTCGATATTTAGTACAGGATGTTTAGCAAAATGATTCTTATTTTATATTTTCAGAGCATCAAAAACCCACTTAACATAAAAGGACCACCCTGTATAATTGTTGTGTTCACTTTCTGTCAAAAACTATGAGTGATGCATATGGCTAAAATTAACGATTTAAAAGTTATTAAGATTTTTCTCTAAAATTTCAATAGAAATTTTTAGTACGCAACTAAACGTTTAAATTCGATTATCACAGAAACGGCTGCTCGAAGCGACATCTACAAGGTATACCTTTTTTGAAGAAAACCTATCAGCGAGAATAATTTCTGACTGAAAATTTGATATACCGAGGCAGAAATAAGTTATGGAGCTTTAAATGTAGACCAAGGACTGCTGGTGGCGCCCTTTGGAAGATGCATCAAAACTATGATCAAATCTGAATCCTGTTATTATCAAGATAGGAAATATTTTTATTTGAACAAAGCTCATTGATTATACAAATAGTATGTAAATTAAAATGTAAAAATACATACAGAAAAAGAATTCCTCGAGTGGGATTTGAACCCACGGGCAGTTTTTTGCTAGAGAACTGCGTCACTAACTACGCTACCCAAGGGAGCAAGTCCCACTCGATTTAAACTTAATTAGTATGTACATTTTTTTAACTACTAATGTAGACTACCTTTATTTGTTAATGATAACAGTCAGTTTTTTGTACTTATGTCATGAGACATGAGAGCTAGGTTTCGCACATGACATCGCTGATTTTAAATTTATTTGCGAAAGCAACGTTCATAGAAAACTATAGAAGGTAATATTTTATTTGAACAAAGTTCATTGATTATACAAATTGTATGTAAATTAAAATTTAAAAATACATACAGAAAAAGAATTAAGTTTAGGTCGAGTGGGATTTGCTCCCTCGGTACGGTAGTTGGTAACGCAGTTCTATAGCAAAAAACTGCGCGGGTTCAAATCTTACTCGAGGGATTCTTTTCTGTAGTATTTTTAAATTTTAATTTAGATATATATATATATATATATATATATATATATATATACATATATATTTCAATAGTATCATTAATCGGAACTTTAGTGAACAAAGAAGTACCATCAAAACTAACTAGAACATCTTGGGAACTAAATACTATTTGTTTAAGCTTGGTTAAAAAGTCAAACGAATTTTTATGTAATATTTCGATTTTTCACGAATCGGTTGTAATATTCTGGCTAAGTAAGTATCTCCTTTGCGCACTTTAGAAAGGCCGTATATTTTTGGTATTCTGGACCTTTTTTCCCTTGCAATTGTAGATTTTTTAATGTTATTATCAATTGATGTTGAATTGATAATGTCTTTAGTCTTCATTTCCAAGTAAGTAGTTAGATCTGGTCTGCTCTTTACATATTCAGGACTATTAATAAGTGTAAGCATGCGTTGACGGTAATCTGTACGGTTAACAATTATAGTGGAATTATCTTTATCGGGTGAAAGTACCAAACTGTTTGAGTTTATCTTGATCTCGGATAAAGCTTTTAATTGTATAAAGTTAATGTTTAGTTCAGAAATTTTGTTCCTTCACGAATATGTACCACATCTAACTTGATATTATCTGCTTTATTTTTTATTTTTTATTCAGTTCCTCTTATACGAAGCATAACACTAGCTCCTTTTGATAAATCATCAAAAATGACACAAATTATTCATAATGAAGCACTTGATTCTTCACTAGAGCGACATGCTCCTGTTA